>JANTCA010074597.1:0-15167 GCA_024741275.1 Chironex yamaguchii
TTACCGAACAAAACAATCTGATGTATTCCCAATGTAAATTTTTAAATTCATCTTTGTAAAACATTCTTTGCGATTTTCAGTAATTGCTTTTACTATCCAGTCCACAAAATAACGAAAATGGGTGTGGAAAATGGGTTGGTGGTGCTTGGGGGGCGTTTGATCAACCCAGAGGCCTCTAAGGGGGCGGTGGAGCTAAAAAGGTTGAGAACCACTGGTGTAGACAAATGTATTAGCATTTGATATTGGATATGGACTGGGGTGACCCATGACTTCGACAAAGGCGTCTGATGGCATTCATTGGAATTATGGTGAGTCGCAGAAGAGAATAATTCACAATGGTAACAATTTGCTTGAATAAATAAACGTCTGTAGTTACGTCATCCATTTAAAACCTGCTGTTCTAAACAAAAGAAAACCGCAATACTTACATTTACAAATATTATTGGAATAACCATATAAACGTATGTATCCCCATTTACGTTTCAAGAGTAAAAATTTAGGGTCTTGTTACCACTTTCCCTATTTGTTCTTTAAAATCCCTTTAAGAGATTAAAAATTGCTTGGTTTTAAGCACGCTTCACAAAAAAGATAACGGCTTTAAGTAGTCCGTGTTTATACAGTTGATGTCTAATGTCCCTATCAACTCACTTTAGGCATTCTTAATCAGACATCGTTATTGCATTTCACATATAAATTCATGTATCAAATTGCATTTGGAACCTGCTAGTAACTATACAAATGAGCAAAAGAAAATGGCGAGTTTTGCTTTGCATGAAATGTTGAGCATTATTAGATACGACAAATTACCAACTAAATACAACAAACTACCCATTATTAAATAACAACAAACATAACTAGGACTCGGAGACTTTTATAAAAAGACACGATAATTGATGGGTGTTAAAAACATATAGTGTTATCAATCAATCCCTTTTGTAATTATGCATCCATATATTTCATTTCGTGATTGATTCAGTTCTCTGTCTTCAGGCATGCAATAATTTTTGTTTCATTTTATGCATTCACATTCATATTTACGCCATTCAACTTGTTAAACCTGCAGAGGGCAAACAGACACAAAATTGTTGTTGTGAGGAACCACCAATGAAAATAACACCAATGAAAATAACACCAATGAAAATAACACCAATGAAAATAACACCAATGAACATAACACCAACGAAAATAACACCAATGAAAATAACACCAATGAACATAACACCAACGAAAATAACACCAATGAAAATAACACCAACGAAAATAACACCAACGAAAATAACACCAATGAAAATAACACCAATGAAAATAACACCAATGAAAATAACACCAATGAAAATAACACCAATGAAAATAACACTGACAGCTAAATTAACAAGTACACTTTGCATCATTCAAAGCTGATAATATAGGCAAAAATCTGAGCTCCCTAAGTGTCACGTGTAAAGAGGAAAACTCTAAGCCATAGATCTCGGAGACTTCACTTGAGAGACCAACCCACCAACTCTATGCTCTTACAAGACATTTGTGTCTGCTTCACTCTTCACAATGACATGTAATCTCCTAAAATTCCTTGCTTGAAGACTCTTGATTCTGCACTTAGAAATGTTTGAGATATGATGCTAAAAGACAGACAGACAAACAAACAAACAGACAGACAAATAACGACAGCAAAAGCATGACTGTCTTGGCAGAGGTGATAATCTTATCATAAGACAGTCACTAGCAGCACTTTTCAGCTTTTTAAGGATCTTTACTTTGAAACACAAATGTTTCTTAAGACAGGTAAACGATCTTTTTTATGTTATTCAAATTCTTTTCTTTTGTACATCCATTTCCGCTTACTCTAGCCATGTACTTTAATATTCCAACAAAACATAAGATGAAACTCTAGCGTGGAACCTTTTAACATTGAGAATCTCGAATCAACAAAACAATAGTCATAAAATAGCATTCGGTTAGATACGTAAAGGGCATGGGCACTAGTCTGAATACCATATGTACGATTACACACCTACACGAGAAAAAGGTTCCAGCAACAGTCTTTGACAGCAGAACTGAAGGACATAAGGTTCAATTTTGCCTAAGCATGGATGATGTTGCACCAGTGTTTAGGTTATTGGTCTCTACTCCTAACTCCATTACACATTTGTTTTTCCCTACAGGTAGAATATGCTGACACCTCTATTTTCGCAATTACTATAACCAAGTAGTTATCGATCACTGTTAAGATTTTAGTTTGTTTTGTAATGTGGAAGAGGTCTTCCATTTGTATATGACCTGTTAGGCTCTTATTTTACAGACGTTTCATCGCATAGCGTCAAGAGGCTGCATATTGTCGCAAGGAATGGGAAGTTCGGTTCATGCCACTGGTTCATACTATTAGTATTCAAATTTTGATTTGGGATTTTATATCATTCTTTGTCAAATTTGTATTATTTTGCTTTTCTTGTAAGTTGAACAACCTAATTGTGATGTTGTAATGTTCGTCTTTATATACAGTAAGCTGCATTCGAATTGTGGTGAAATTGCAGGTTGACATAAACTCTGACAATAGTTACATAACAAATCAATTATGCTGAAGTGACAAGGTGAAAATAAGCGATAAAATGACACAAACTTACAGGAGCTGAACACTTTTACTTCACAAAGTGTTAAGTAGGTCTCCTTCCCCTCTAAAACCACAAAGACATATCTTCCTTTAATTGGCTGTTGGCATTTTATTACTAAATTCCGTCCTTGACAGATGTGGCTTATGGTCCCGCATCTAAAGAAAATGCAACAATTTGTAAACATTTGTGGGTAATACGTTTCACGTTTTGTTGGTTCAAAATCATGACAATATGACATTGCATCCATACATTTATATGGTCTATTTAAGTTCTAAATATTTCCATAACAAACGTTATCTTGAGTGGTCGAAAGTTTTCATGTACTGAAAGAGGAAAGACTGCTTCTGACGAAAAAGATGTGCTGGAACAGTTGTGTGCGAACTGCATGTTCGAATATGATGCCAGTAGAAAGTACTTCTGGTCAGGTGAATTATTAAAGAGGAGAGGAAAAATATTGAAATAAAAGACGTCACGACAGATATGTATCTAAAGCAGTTTGAGAGTTTCATTCAGACTTTAAAGATGTCAATCATACTAACCAGGAAGATCTCCCACCCGTTTACTGCTTTTCAAAAAGAGTTCCCAACTTCCTAACTATTACGACCCCCTTCTACTAAGTACCCGGGAGTAATCAAATCCCTTGAAATACTGATGTTGCAATGTAAAATAAATTTACAGTAACCACTAATGAAAAAGAACGTATAAAAAATAGCACAAAGGTGTGATTCTAAGGTACCATACTCTTCTCCTCTTGCCAGTTTGGCAAACTGTGTAGGTTTGAGTTCCACCGCAAAAGAAAATGACAAAATGGAGTCGGGGCTGAGGCATGAGGACATAGTTGGTGCAGTTCATTAGTGTTCTACAGTCTGCTGTTGAAACCGAGAAGAGGGTTCTGGTGTCATCAGAGATCCGTGATAATGAAGATGAAAAAAGGTAAAAAAGAGCAGCAGGAATCGTGCAGTATCATCAATGGACATGCTGTTGAGAGCAGGAAGTTGTCATGGAATAATATTTAGGGTACGGAAGAATTGAGTCCGAGATTTATGTTAAGGAAAAGATATGATGAGTTAACATCTCCGCACAAATTGAAGAAGTGGCACAATTTCTCATTTTGTTTATCAATAAAACGTCTTGTAAACTTACATAGTATTACCAAGCAATCCTCCTTTGTCTGGAACATTCCCAACTGTAATCTTAACATTTGATAAGCGGCCACCACAACAGTCACCACGATTATATATCTGTAATCCATGCACCATAGAATCATTCTGCAAATCTACTCTCCACCAAGGGTAATCATGAACGTTGGTATGCGTGCAGGATTTTTGGTCGAAAGAAGTGATTGTGTTACCATCAACAGCTCTGGAGGCTACTCCTTCGTACAATGTACTTATCTGAGATGCCGGTTTATTCAGAGCAATATTTTCTAGGGTAAAAAAAATACGCAAGGAATATGAATATTAATAGTAAGTCGCTTTTGGTAGAATCTGTCTTATAGTTCATACAAAACATTTACTAATAACAAGAGGCGTAGGAGCCAAGGGGCCTGGGGTTGTCAGCCCCTCCAGGTGGAGACAAACAAGTGACATTTGGGCAACAGCTCACAAAGAAGTTCCTATTTTATTCGGGAAAGACTAGAGTTGGTAGTTTTAGTATTGATATCAGCTATTCAGTACATTATCTATACTACGACCCGCTTTCTATGACCTAGTCATTGAGTTTTCCGATTGTTCATTCATTTGTTGCTCAAATTTCAAATCATACTGCAGCAAAGAACACACGACATTAAAATGACCAAATTGATAGCGAACATTATTTTGGCTTCAGCCATTCAATTTGATAATTGGTCGGCTATTTAGATCCCAATGGACCTCCAGCTTTCAATGACAAATGATAATACCTTTGAGCTTTGAATATTTACCTGCCAAATTTGTGAACCCTGCTTAGAGGAAAAGCCCACAGCGCAAAGAAAAAATGTAGTTAGCGGTTGAAATCACAATGTCCACAAAGAGGAAAAGGTCTCGCCGATATTGTGTGCTGTGTGAGCAATGTAACAGTGAATTTGATTCGGACTACCAAAGTTCTCATTTTGAAAGAGTGCATAAGAGCAAATAATTCAAATGTAGATTTGTTTTAGAAAGTTTGCAGACTATGCTGCAAGAATTCGTTAGGCCTAGGCCAGCACTAAGTGTATTGTCGAAATATAAATGTGCTATATGTTCTAAAAGATAATATATATTCTTTATATATTAAATTGATACTAAAGACACCATCGAAACTATTGATAAAGTTGACGACACTGCGACAAAAGACAAAGGTGATGATTTGTATTTCAAAAACATTGATAGAGAACGAAATGATGCTGCTGTTGTCCCCTATAAAGATCTCAAATGATAGCAAAATTGGTGCTAATCAGAGTCGGATGCGTGAGTTATCTCCCAAAATTGATGAACGTGCACCATTCTGAGCCAAATCAGCCATTATCACCACTTGAGCCAAGTCATCCAGTAGCACCATCTGAGCCAAGTAAGGCATTGCTTAAAGAGTATCCTTTCAAAACCTTTAGCAATAAGAAATATAAACGTAGATTCTAGTCAGAATGGTACCCTTGGATTAGCTACGATGTTACCAAACATGCAATTGTTTCTCTTGCAGAGAATTTAACAAGGATCATTCTTTCAGCAATAACAACTGTAGAATAACCCGAAAAAATAAATAAGCACAATGTAAGTGACAAGCATATAGGCTCGATGACTAAATGGATTCTGTTCAATTCCATGCAAAAAAGAAATACTTCAGTCTTAGGTCAACTAGAAGAGTGCACACCAGCAACACATTTCAAGTAACCGCCAGTACTTGCACATCATAACTGAATGTCTTGCATTTATTGTACAGCAAGGTATTGCATTGAGAAGACATGAAGAAGATTTTTCTTCACTATGGGAAGTCTCTAATATTAACAGAGGCAACCTTTTGGAGTTGTTACACCTGAGATCAAGAGATCTAACTTCGCTAAAGGCAAAGCTTGGAAATTAATTGGAAAACCTTGCTTAATGGACTTCACCTGACATTCAAAATGAGCTTCTGAGCATAACGGCAATGCCATCTTCGAGAGGATCAAGGCTGAAGCAAATGGAAGCAAGTACTATGAAGTGAAAATTGATAAAACTAGTAATATTAGCAATGTTGAGCAAGTTAACATTTGCCTGTCTTTTAAGGAAACACACAAAAAGGCTTGTAGGCTTTTTCAAAACAAATTCGACATCTGAGGGGGTGGGGGATCTGTGAACTCTCGTTAAGGAAGAATTTAGTAAACTGGGACTGGACCTTGGAAATTTCATAGCAGTATGTTTTGATGGTGCTTTAAACTGTGTGGCATTCACAGAGGACTTGCCAAAAGAATGAAGGAAGCTTCTTCTCCTTTATATTCTTTGTTAGTGGTATCGCTTGAACTTGGCTCTTCAAAGCACACTTGCCGATTTCGATGCACTTTGAAATGCATTTTGAATAATACAGAAACTTTATAATTTTTTAGAAGGGAGCATTAAGTGTCACGCATTGCTAAAAAACATCGAGATGAATGATGATGATGGTGACTTTAAAGTTATTAAATAAAACCAGGTTTTCGTGCCATTGAAAGGCTGTTCATGAGCAGATCCACAATGTGGTAAAGGCCTTACTTGTTTTGAACAAGGAAAAAGACGAAAGCACATATCGAGATAGCCAAGCATGATTGTTTCTAAGATCATTTTGTCGAATAATAGCTGATGCTGCCTTTAGTAAACTGCCAAAAAATGACAGTTTCCTTAAACTCTCCATGTTTTACAGTTTAAATAAAGAAAATCAGATCAATTTCAATGTAATAGATTAGTTTTAATTTAAGCTACGATTCCAGCAACATCATGCTCTGCTGAGGGATTGTTCAGTTGACTGCATCTAATGCAAACGTATTTACCTTCAACAATGGGACAAGAAAGGCTAACCAACACTGCTTTGATGAATTCAGAGAAAATAGGGCAACGAAATGTTCAAATGTGTTGATGAAAAGGTGATTGATGCTTTCGAAAGAAGAAATAATCGTGACTCGCAGATTTTTTAAGTCAACTTTAACTAAAACATTCATTTCTGTTTGGTGTCAGTCAATTGCGATAAAGGAAACATATCTGAACAGTCGTTCGTAAACTTATGGAACTATAATAAGACTTTTTAATAAACTTTGACTTGTGTTACCTGCCTACAAAAGGAATTAAACTTGAATGAACAATACTTTTGAGTTTCAACAACACTGGCATTTTCATCTTGAATACAGAATTATTATTATTATATTAATATGTTTTGGGGACGATTTCTAGTTCAAATGCAAATGTTGTGTCTCTTATTACTCACTTGGGCAGCAAAATTGACGCCCCCCCCCCCAATTTGAAGTGCCGCTACACCAATACTAACAACCTTGAATTCTATTCTTTCTTAAGTATCAACATTAGACAATAGGTTGAAAGTATAAAAATTTCTAACCCTAGATAATCAATTATAAATTCATTCTGAACTAATAACTAAACTATACTGTACAATTGCTAACTGGTTCGCTGAATATCATGTTCTAATCAGTTTAAAATTAATTTTGGTTCATTAACTTTCTTGCTATTTATGAGTAGTTAGGATCATTCCTTGAAATAAATTCATTTAAATATAAGATAGCTAGAGTTTCACGCATGGAAAGTGGATTCCAAATATTGCTTATCAAAATAACATTAGTGGGAATAAGAATGATATCATGTCTGAGAAAAATGGCAGAAAAAGTCATTTAGTCAAATCAACTATTCTTAATGTCTGACCCCGGCAAAATTACTTTCCATAATGCTCCAGATAATAATATGATATGAGAGCTTTGTTTCTTACCTGTGGAAAATATCATCACTTCACACAAAGTTAAATATGTTTTAATAGGAAGACGAATGGTAACAAATCTTCCAAACAATATATTGTCACATTGAATGACAGTTGCTCCTTTTTCCAATTTCTGGACTAATTTACATCTGGTAAAATGAAATGTATATTATATGACAGAATGACAAAGAATGATTATTTATGAAAAGCAAAAGTAGTAACAGCAAATATTTAAATATGACATATGACTACTATTCTAGTCATAGTGAGCATCAGCAAACAAGGAAAGGGTATATAACCTATGACTTGGTATCAACGTGCAAGATACGAAATTTGAACATTAAATAGAAATAGCATCACAAAATGAAGGACTTAATTTAGTCAAGACTAAACTCGATGGCAAATAGGAATACGTTTATGATGCAGAGTAGGTTTAGCTGCATTTTCCCTAAAAGCAATCAGAAAGACCCTAAGTGTGAATGTAAATGTATATGAAAACGGCACTCGTTCAGTTTATATACCAAATCAAATGCATTTGATGTAATATCATTAGCTAATTCAGTGAACAACATTTTCCTGAAGCAGTATTTGCAAACAATACCAACAGTGATAACCAACTCAGTCGCAGACATTAAACGTGTCTAATCTTGCAAGTGGCAACTACAGTTTGAGAAGGTCATTTGAAAAATAACTAAGAAATGGCAAACTTGGCTACAACAAGTTAAGATCACTAAGTAATGAAGGGTCTGGTCTCCATTTAAGTCTTCACATGCATTGTCAATGAAAATCCAAAGAATTGTCATAGATTATTCAACCTCATTAAGCTATCAAAGTTCATGGCGATAGTTTACCCTAGCTTTCCTTCCTCTTATGCAGTAATCAAGTGATCAAAGGAACGAAAGTCCAGCGACTCAATGATAATTTTATTTAAATTTAGTTTAAAGATGTAATTCGTTTTAAGAGACAAAGAGGTACCCCTATTTTAATTATAAATTTGGCGAGTTACGTTTTCCAGTATCAAGCATTCATTTCCAAATGTGATTTGACACATTGTTTGAATACACTGCACAGTGATCATCTGTGCTTTAAAAGAATTACAACAGTTTCTTATTTTATTCTGTTTCTGAAAATTCCGAAAGAGGTCCCTATAACAAAATGTAATCTCTTCTAACTTCTTATCAGGAAAGATGCTCCCGTACCAAATAGTTTAAAATCCTCATAGCTGTCTTGTTTACGTTACACAAAATAGTTGGTTACAGACAGGGATGGCGCTCTGGGGTGTCATGGGGGTAGCCGTACTACCCAAATTCTCAATGACACCCCGTCGTGTTTGACCTAAACATTTTGTCTTATATATTTGACAGTAACTTTGCAAAGCAGCCATAAACTGAAGGTGTTTATATTGTTTGTCCAGAAACTGAAACCAAATAATAAAATGAAATATTCTAAACTCGAGTTGGAAACAAAGCGTAATGCACACCAGTAATGCTTACAAATTTTTCAGTGACATTCTTACGATTTTAAGCAGGCCTCCCCATTCCACTCGCCCAAAGAAAGTAATTGTGATTGGGTAGTTAAAACTGTGACCTTAGTTGAAAATATTTGATCTTAGAACACAAGAGGTACTGGTGTATATGCAGGATAATGGTGGCCCAATGTGGTTGTAAATTTCTAACCAAAAAATGTCACTGTTTTTAATACAAACCAACTGGCAGGAGACATTTCTTGTATCTTACATATCCCCAAAATAGACAGAGTCATTGCAGAAAATAGATTTGTTATCCAGAAGAAACACTGGTACATAATTCATGATAACAGAGCTGCCCATAAAATATATGTAATCCTGCTGATCAATTAATGGGTTAGATTCAAATATATACTTTGCAGTATAATTTTTAAAAGTGTCCTCTCGCAATACAGAAAACTGTGCCATCTTACGAAAGTTTCATTTTATCCTTGAAAGTTTATGGTTTAGTATGAGAAAATGACATGAACAATAAACCTGTATTGTTGATCAAAGCACGATCTCTGAGGCCATTAGTATTCCTTTATTGTGTGATATATCATTCTTTTTTTAATCGAGTTCTGAAACGTATTCTCACTTTCGGCTGCGAAATGGTCAATTTTATTGATATCAAACATAATAAGTTTGGATTTAAAAGTAGCCGATATGTAAAGCTACAAAGGCGACTTTTTTACAACATAACTCCTCCTAACTGTTATTTGGAAAAAAATTACAGCTGCATTAACTGCAAAATTGTTTTGTTGCTGTAATCATGAAGGCAATTATTATACATCAAACTCTACTTACAGTTGGTTTCCCTTGCCACCAACGTATGCTTTGTTGCCGACTTTAATCTCGACATTTTGCAACACCCACCAGCAACAATCGGTTCTTGTGTTTATTTGAATTTGACATACAAATTGTTCTTTTCCTAAATCCACCTCCCACCATGGATTATTCTCCTCTTCAGTGTGCATACATGAATTCATGCTGTAATGTCCCTCTTGATTCCCGTCCACTGCTCTACTTGCCACTCCATGATACAAAATAGAACTTTGGTATGCCTTTTTGTTCAATGCAAGGTTTTCTAATCAAAATACAAAAGTAAACATCATACTTTTCAATTAATGCCAAGAACAGAGAGTTTGGTGATTTCTATCCACATTGCAGTTTATGTATCTGACAGGTTTTAGGCTACATTGTTTATAAATATTAAAATTCAATAGCTGTTAAAAACTAAAATACGATATGATTTCAAAATTTTTCAGTTCGTAATCAAATATTTTGTTGGATTGCAAAAGTAAATCTTGGTATCAAAATAGATTTCAACAAGATCGTTTTTTTATGCGCTAATTAATCTGCTGCTGAGACGCGTATTTAAAATAGGACAGCTATGACGTTTAATTCAAACATTTTGCAAAAATCTCAACATTACAGAAATATGAAGCTTGAGAATGTATTTAAGTAATTCTGGAATTCAATCCTGACGCTACTACTGCATGGGAGTCTATTCATGTAGTAACAGAGTATAATGTACCATAATTGATAACTAAATTGTCTTTTACTTTGTCCATAGTGTAAAGTTTAATGCCCATGTTTTGTAAAAATGATATGGATTATTGCCAAAGTAGTTCTACATCTGCTGACTTACATGTTTGTGTTCACTTCGAGATTACAGTAAGTTGTTCATTTCTTTATCTTCATGTTTGGGATCATTCAAAAAGTACATAAGAAAAACTTTGTCATTTTGACTTCCGGACCCCGATGTAACGACTTGTCACACTCGAGTTGATAGCCTTTCTTTGTTACGTAACATTTTAAGAGTCCCCACACTAAATGCGACAATTCCATCAGTCTCTACTTACCTGTGTTAATATAACATGATATTGTATAGCAAAAAATAATAATAAATGTATTATAATATAATAGAGCATAACATAACATAAATGAAACAACATGAAATACTTAAAATAATGAAATAAAATGGCATGGAATATATTATGATTTTGTATGATACATGTAACCGCATAATTAACTGGGTTGTAATCTATAAAAATTTCCGCAAAATTTTTTTGCTTACTCCTCATTTAGTAATATTGATATGGTATGATTTCAAGCTTAACGAACAATAATTAATAAATTTTTAAAAATGAATATCATCTAATATTAAAGCTCTTAATATTGTCTGAAATTTAACACATCAGGTATCACCAAATACTCATTGTGTTTTTACTACACAGAAAATCAAAAAAAAGAGATATTGCACTCAATGTTTTTATTGTTACAAAACTAACATAACCTGACACCCCCATCCCCTGCATTTTTCATAATAGTTTGTCACAGAAAGGCGAATACCTCCACCGCCGCACCTTTACGTACTTTTTAAATGACCCTTTTGAATGGTTCTAGGTAAGCAAAAATGTTTACAAACAATGAGAAATATCTTTATTAGAATAGTTATAGATTAGAATAGGGCTGAATGTAGTGGTCGAGTAATAAACAGTTATATTTAATGTCATCTTTATGGGTACTGAACGATAATGAGACATCACCAGACTTAAAGAGAGCAAGCATACCGTTGCAGATCAGTGGTCATTTAAACCAGGCTCTCAAATTACAAATGAACCGTTACCTCCATTTGAGAGAAGAAAACCACTGAAAAAGTTTAACTTATACGACTTCAGTCATCTGACAAAGTCTCCAAGTACAAATCTTATGTCATCTTTGTCAATATAAACGATTTGACAATAGTAATTGAAGACAATAACCTCTCATAGTTTTTAAAAGAATAGAATTCTGAAATTAAGTGTGGTCGTCTGCCTAAGATAAATCATCTTATTCAATAGTATGCAATGTTTGCAAATATAGAAATCGATAACTCAAATACTTATTGATGCTAAATCTTTGTAACACAAAACCAAACCTGTATTCGGAACAAGGTAACAAAAGCCTCAATACTTACCCCGGCCATTAGCAAATCCCAGGAGCTGACTTTTGGCAATAATCAAAACAATCAGAAAATACGTCATGACTGAAAGTGACTCTGCCACCAAAAGGAAAGCAAAATGTCATTTTTACTGGAGAGGCAAATTTTATTTTATCTATCTATCTATCTATCTACTTCTTAATTCGCCCTGTCATTACAAGCAATAACTCTGCCTTGACTCCATGCCAATAAATCATAAATTCTGTTGCTCATCTTGTAATGTAAAGAGAAAATACATCATTGTACATAAGGTCTTAAAGCTTCAAGCAATATTTCTTTGGCAATGCAACTGCCATGAAATTATTACTATTTGTAGATAAAAAAACAGACCAACGTATCGACTACTTGTTACTAAAGACGCTAAACCGACCAACAATAGTTTTTCCGTGATTCATCGTTTGCTTTTTAATAGACTTAAAACTCAAAATAACAGTCACTAATTCTCCGTCGACCCTCTTTCACATTGCTGTAGGCAAAGAGCAATTTGCTATCATTAGTTGTCTTTGTCATCAATAATATTGTAGTATGTCTACTACATTAGCACCTCGATTCTAATATTCAATTATTCTATAACCTTTGGGCATATATTATCCAACAGTCCTGCCTTTGTTGTGATCGGATGAAATCCTTCCAGATGAAGTAAATGCTCTCCTAGTACATTGCTGAAGTTGAAATGTAGACGACATTTTAATACTCTAAACAACTAAATATCTTGCTGATAGCTTAGAATTATTGTAAAGGCATAGTTATTAAGTACTTACATGACAGCACTGTAACAGAATCTTGCTTTAGATTTCAGATCTTGAGTAATTCAAGCTATCAAAATATGTAAGAAGCACAAATAGTCTGTCCGGCAATTTCTTATTGATGTCCATCTTCTTCATCCGTGTTAGTGCGATTGCGTCATTCCTATTGTATCCAATATCAATGAAATATTTTGTGATAACACAAAAAAATAATTTTGTGGATGGAGTAAGTGGGGGCAAAATGTCGATAACTACAAAGATAAGTTTCTTATCCTTTTCTATTGAATGCAATAATCAATCTTATACTCTGCCTTAGTAAACTTCAAAACTTTTAATTTATTTTTCCTTTTAATTTGGACCCAAGTTGTTACAATTGAAGCAAGGGGAAATATAGTATGTTTTGAATCAGTAAGGCATAAAAAGTCTCAAACTTGTTGCTCTAATCTTAGTCCCGACTAAATATGATGTTGATTGCGCGGTAAGTAGGCATCATTTAAGAACTGGTATTCCCAGATCCGACGAGGATAAAATGCCTCTAAAACTAAGCAAGGTCTGATGGTAAATGAAACTTTGATCAGTCTTGATTTCAATTGCTGGCTACTTATTTTCGACCTAATCTCTACACCATATCTCAGTTAATGCTACGATGGGACTCAAAAATCTATCCTTACGGCTTTAGAAAACACTGCAGTTTGCGCTCACACGCAGCACAATTTGAGACTATCTTAAAGCCAAAAACCCTTATAAAATACTAATAGACTATCAGTAAATCATTGATGCCTAATACTCTGGTTTTGGTCTTAAAACTCCTAAGTGAACGTCAATTAAGTCATGACTCGAAAAGATTCTAATTTGCAAGCTTTTCTGTTCTGGATCCCCTCGGTTATCATATTTTTGCTTTCTTTTTACTTTATAGATTTAAAATACGCGGCTCCACAACCAAAATTTCCTTTCGGTTGGCTTAAATTCGACTTGCAAAACAGCTTAACCTAATGATTGAACAGGTGTGTGATTTCTTGTGTAAAAATAGTCGTCCCTCCACACCTACTAGTGTAATAGACAAGCAAGCAGAGAAAAACGTCAAATAGAAGAAATCCTTAAAACAAAGTCATGTAGACAAGACCAGAAACACACGCAGGAGAAAAACTTACTCCAAGGCTTTCTTGTAGTTGCTTGTGACATCAGCCATCCTGGAAGAAACCTGGCAGTTAAGATGAAACTCCTGTAGGGGCTGGATTCCTCGAGAGCGGATCGTGACCCAGTAGTTCAACAACGCATTCGTTAAAATGAAATATTTTAAGCTCGGGGTACTTCTTCATTTTAAGATGGTTTTACAAGCATATATTATTAAACGGCGTTTAGAAAATGTAGTTTTGATCACCAAGTTCATTGCATTAGACGTTGAAGTGGGAGATTGGCTGTTGCATAATACTGTTGATGACGAGTTGTGTTCAACGAAACTTTGGAAAATTGAGTGCTTTATGGTAATTATATTATTATCATCTCATATTTTGGAACTTAGTGTAGGCAGGCTAACAATTTTATACAGCCTCAATAGGATAAATGGACAAGGTTTGTTTATAGACTAAAGTATTGATGCTTTTACAAGACCAAATACACCTGATTTCCTGTTCCTGTTTTTATTATAACAGGTATGAAAAACACGATGGCATACATAAATGATGCGTTATAGTGAATGAAAAGAATGAATATTGCTTATGCTAAGAACATGCAACCGTAGGAAAAATCTCATTAATCTAATTGTGAAGGGTGTCCACGTAATATCTCATACACAAAGCGCTTCTATCATTAGGAAGAACATCCAAAGAACATAAAATAGGATTGGTAGGTTCCATTGTCGTCGGTCAAAGAGTAATGCAGTTCTCTTTCACTTGTCTGTCTGTCAATAACTATTACGCAAAGACGAATCGCTTGTTCGTTATGTCCAACTTAGGGTGACCAATCAGTGTATCATCGTATTAGGGAATATTAGCTGTGTACTGACATTTCAAAGATTAAACATTGCATTGATTCTCGCTTAGTCCTGTTCTCTCTCAACATCTTATTGTCTGCTCTTTCCTATGATTATGTATATGTACTTCTCCAGTTACACTGTCACACATTTGGGGTTAATAGCTAAGGCATATTGAGCTAGGAAACACAAGGACTGTACGAATCAGTTGCAACGACCCCAGATTGAAGCAAAACTTGAAACACTTATTGAATACAATGCAAGGCGTGCCTTCTTGTCCCTGTATATCCCATACCTTGTTTCTTGGAATATTAATTTGGAGAATATCAATGACCCAACGTGAGTCCAACACGCAACCTTCTGATCTGAAGTCAGACGTGCTACCACTTCGCCCAGATTCACTTACTTATGCACAGGATGGAGAATGTTAAGGTGATGTTTAGTGCTTCTCCAGATTCACGGT
>JANTCA010074608.1:0-36547 GCA_024741275.1 Chironex yamaguchii
CACTCTCCCCTGCACTAGCCTTCGAGCACTCTCTTCTTTGCACGAACCTTCGAGCACTCTCTTCCCTATACTAGCCTTCGAGCACTCTCTTTCCTGCTCTAGCCTTCGAGCACCCTCTTCCCTGCACTAGCCTTCGACCACTCTCCCCTGCACTAGCCTTCGACCACTCTCCCCTGCACTAGCCTTCGAGCACTCTCTTCCCTATACTAGCCTTCGAGCACTCTCTTCCCTGGACTAGCCTTCGACCACTCTCCCCTGCACTAGCCTTCGAGCACTCTCTTCTTTGCACTAACCTTCGAGAACTCTCTTCCCTACACTAGCCTTCGAGCACTCTCTTCCCTGGACTAGCCTTCGAGCACTCTCTTCCCAGCACTAGCCTTCCACCACTCTCTTCCCTGCACTAGTTTCCGTACACTCTCCTTTCTGTATTAGTCTCTAAATAATCTCTTCTCTGAATAAGTCTCCATAAATTCTCTTTTCTCTATAAGTTTCTGAAAACTGTCTTTCTTGCATTAGTCTCCGTGCACTCTCTTCTCCGTACCGATCTCTGTAATTTTTCTTGTCTTATATTCTTTTATGTCAATATAAAACTTTTGATCATTTTGTATTACATTAATTTCTTTGTCTAGATGCGAAAGGATGTTACGTAAAATAATGCATTGCTGCAAAGTGCATTAATGTCGAGTTGCACGATGTTGTTATGTAGACTACAACCAACACAGCCCGGGCGTCTTGCAATAGTTCACCAGAAAAACATCATTGTATTACACAAAACAGACTTTTTATTAGCACCAGTAGCAACCTGAACCTTGTACCTTTGAGTACGTGCTGCTGAAGCTGGGTACCTGAATCTGGCTACCTGAATCTGGCTAGCTGGGTATCAGATTCCCGGAAAGAGACTAGCCTCTTGAAAAGAACTAATATAGGCTTCACCTTCTCAGTAACTATTCTAAGCTCAATTTCCTTCAATATTATTTTCATTTCATTTTAGTGAGGTCCGTAGGAAGGTAGCTGTTACAAATTTTGCTTGTATGAATACATAAATATAACAGAAGTACGTAAAGTGAGGTGCACAACTAAAAAGAGATAAGACGCATAAGTATAAAATGTGCTATAAAAGAAAACAATATATGTAGATGGATGTAACGAATAAAGAGAAGAGGACTTGATTAGGTGACCTTTACTCTTCTAGAAAGGCTTCCCAGTGACAAAGACAGAGAACGTGATACACAGATATGTCGTGTAGTTGTGTAAAAGATAACTTTTAAGAGTAAAAGGCTAAAGAAAATTGATATGGTGGGAAGAGAAGATTAAAGAATTAAACAGAAGGCCCTTTATTTATTTGACAGTTTGCGATTTAAGAAGATAAATAATGATCTATACAGTTGACAAGATCAAGAGAAAGACAGAAGGTCAAGATAAAGTGCATATGAGCGAAGGAGACTGTGGCTTTAGACTTTTGATAGCTTGAAGGTGATCATAGGAAAAAGCCCTACAATACCTAGCCATTATCATTTATGAGGACAACACTTCATGACATACGATGCTAATTGAGGAGAGGAGAATCTGGCATCCAGATTAGAAAAAAATATCCACATATAAATTTAAAAGGTTTACCTACCTTTTCACCTTCCATCACAAAATTAAGTATCAATATAAAATGTTAATGTTAATTAAAAACGAACACAATGATTATGAATCCTATTAACAATTATAATTGGATGATACAATGCTGTTATCTTCTTTCTGTCTCCCTGTTCACAATTCACTGTCTCTGTAATTCCTTGGATATACTAGAGAAAAGGCTGCAGGTGAAAGTAGAGGCAATAATCGTAGTTTGATGCAGATCCAGTAATCAGCTATTAAGAGCATGAACAGGGTTAGGGTTGTAGAAACTAGCTATTATTACTATATAGCTACTATAACTACTATAATTACATGATATGCTCGCTCTTGCAGTTGTGTCGTGAAACGCACGCCTATAGCTCGGGTATCTGAATAGAGGACTGTAATCATTAACTTAACACTCTGATCTACTGAATCTAGATCCGTCTAAATTTACAGCACAAAAACGAAGTAAATATGCAATACAAGAATTTTAGGTATTTATAAGTTATAACATTATGACGTAAACATTTGTATCAATTACAACTTATGACATTTGGTGTTGCAAAGTAAGTCGACTTGCGTAGACAGGTAAAATTACAACATGCTAACGAAACGTTTTAGCGTGAAGATGTTATTTGCCAAAATTTTAATTTCACATAGTCGCTCGATGTCTTGAACATTACAGAGCTCATCATGCAAGTAACAATTAGTACGGTAAAAGGTCGTGCATTTAAGACCCCGGCAGAAACTTTGCATGGCCATATGTATACTGTTGTCTTGCGGAGTTGTACTTCGTACAGATGCCGTCTAAAAATGCCCGTGATCTGGGAAAGGATCATTGGTGATTTGTAAAATGGTGGAACAGTGGTAAAGAGAAAAGAAAGGGCTAACAAAACGGAAAACTTTTTGACGACCTCGAAACTTCCCCTCTTCGTAAACCTGTGATCCACCTGACTACCGTAGTAGATGGTTATAAATGTATTACCCCTGATTATGTAAGAAATCAAGTTACCAAATAAATATATGTAAGCAAAAAGGAAAGAATGCTTTTAACTACAATTAACCACAGCAATGGCATAGAAGGTTGCGGGTTCGAATCCAGACCAGTTCATACCAAAGACTGTAAAAATAGTACATGATGTTTGCTTCCCAAGCACTTATTTGATAGATTATGGAAGTTAAATGCACAGTGCTATTATTGGGCCAATTATATTATAGCACTCACTGTACTTGCATAGCTGTGAGGTTAAATGCAGTGCTACTATTGGGCCAGCTCCCTATTATAGCATTCACTGTAATTGCACAGCTGTGTGGCCTTAGAGTTACGGAAACGGAGATGGGATCCGGTCTATATATCAAAAATGATGTTGGACGGAACTTTGACTTTAGTAACAAATCTATGTTTGTGAAAATAAAACCACGTCAAAATAATTCGGACAAGACTAAAGAAATGGTTAGCAATTTTATGTCCTGTACATGATACAATATTTCATATGTTTATTCCTTGCTGATATTATGTCAAATAGTATGCAATATTTGTCACTTTAAAAGCTAGACGTAAACTTGAACGTAGAATTTGAATCCTTATCGCAGTAGATAGAAGTTTAAAATCCATATGACAAATTGCCATTCGTAACCTAACCTATTCGGGTTCGAAACCAAATTGATTGCAGAAATGCACAAACACGTCACCAGAGAAGCTCTTTATTTACAGTTGATAGTGTAAGTCTGTACACGTGTAGACAACTTGAATATTATTCCTTTATTTATACTCACTCATCTGTTAATGAATGGCTTGGATTCAAAAGAAACTTAATTAAAATAAAATGATTACTGAAAAATGATTGTGTACACTAAGTCAGACTTTGATACCTAGTTTGAGAACTTCACGAGTTTGGATAGACAGGAAAAATGCTTCAATGGGTCGACAAAGCAGGATTTAGACAGGAAGGCGCATTTGGGAAGAAAGTAGTTTGCATTATACAACATAAAATTCAGACAATTTCTAGCATATGTAAAGATTGCAAAGCAAAATAATTACAAAAGCATAGCAGCCTACCATGTATTCTTGTCCTCCATTTTGGAATACGAAGCAAATGACTTGAGCACAAACAATTTGAACACTACCGCGAGCACACTTATAATTATCCAATGATTCAAGAGTCTGTCTGAAACCACAAGATATGATTTATGCTTTCTTTCGGTTAATAAAACTATAACTTCCTTGATCGCTTCCAATATTCATTTTACACCAGGCAATCTCATCTTCTTCAATAGCCTCCATCTGTTTAGAAAAACTAGTGAAGAATTTTCGAATTTCCGAATTTCCCACGTGAAAAGTAAAAACAACAGCTAATTAATTCCTTTTTTCTTTCCATTATTCTCTCAACCAATAACATTCTTTATCTGATTAATTTGACATGCTCATAGTTAAAAAGTCTGCTGCAGACTTGCTTTAAGTCATTGATGTTCTTCGTAATGAGTCTTCATAGAGCAAGGGAGGTCCAGCAATAAGCACACTCCCACACTTTTGTCATTAATAATACGCAAAGTTTTAAAATTGACTTTAAAACAAAATTCATGCTAACTTATTCTAATTGCTTCACTACTAAGACAAAAAGCCTGCACACATATAACGACTTAATTTTTATTAAGGTTATTGAGGGACATGACTGCTTGTTTCGTTTGCTATAAAGGGGGCGACTTGACAAAATTGTTGAAAAACTTCCCGCAATAGACAAATGCCCGCTATAGCAAGGTGTCCGATACAAGCAATCCGAGACAACCACCGAAAAGCGCGGTAAATTGACAACCATGCTTAGAAGACTACGAATGAAAATATGATTTTTTTAATCCACAAAGTTACGTTTCCTTTTTGTATGCAAAATGTTTATAGAAAACATAGATGGAAAAATTTAACATGACTTTTTTTCTCAATCTATAAAAAGCGGAGCATAAGTTGACTATCATGGTCTTAACTTGATCACGAGCATTGATTGGGCACGTAACAAGAAAGTGGATCCGGAGAGAAAGTTTGACCGAATGGTAGGGTGCAAAACCCGGTGTGTTTCTGTGAGAATGTGTGCCAGTGTGTGTATGTGAGAGAGAAATAAAGGATGCAGGAAAGAAGGAAACAAAGAAAGCAAGAAAGAAAAAGAGGGAGGGAGAGAGAGAGAGAGAGAGAGAGAATCTGAATAGTTAGGGACAAAAGTACTTTCTTATTGAATATTTATGTATCTGTGCGTGTCTTTCAGCCTTGTGAAAACATGGGGGAAAAATTCGTAGTGTGTGTGTGTGTGTGTGTGTGTGTGTGTGTGTGTGAGAGAGAGAGAGAGAGAGAGAGAAGAGAGAAATTGCGAGGGGTTTACAGGACATGAAGAAGCAAACTTGAACGATATGGGAGACATTACTGGATGGCCAGTGAACAACGGTGGACTAGTGTTTACTGATATTGACATAATGTTTACACAGTGCTGGGCGAGGATTCATAAGGTTTAGACATCAGTCATAAATTTCGGATTTCTGACTAGCATCACTTTACTGTAACTAGAGTAGTAGCAACTCGGGTGTCTGTCTTTGATGAGTTGACTTCCGATCTTCGAGCTCTCGTTACACTTCTTGTGACATATCTGCAAAGTGACATATTTGAACCAGGATCCCTCAGTGATCTCTTTAGCTTTAAGTTTTACATTCATGCTTAACTGTAGTCTTGAAGGATCAAAATCCAAACGAGTACACGTCATGTATCATTAAGTTCAAGTGTAACATCATAACATCATAACAGCACAGTCTCTTCATTGCAACACTCTCCTAACCAAAACCAGTAAAAAAACTGAAACGAGGATATGCTAATCTGATATCTTGGCTTCCGAAATTAAGAATTTAACTCTAATTGGTATGTTTTTGTAATGTTGTTTTAAGTAATTGGTTGTATCTCTCTGGACCTATTCTGTAGATGTTTCTCGTTTTATCAGCAAAAACAAATAGTTTGATCGTGCTTTTTATCCTTTCTAAATCACTATTTAAAGTTCTTTGGAAAAGAGATTTGCACTGTCGAAAATTTATTCCTTCAATCATCTTTAGTAAGTCGCGTTCAAAATTCCGTAGTGCATTGATTTGGAGTCGGCATTGTAGCAAATTTAAACCCATAAAAGTCGTGCAGTGGCGTCTTCATTCTCGGTGCTTGTAGGAAAAAGTGAGCTCTCCATTTGATGACATTTTCCACTTTGTCAACCAAGCATTCCAAGTACGTATCCTTTGGTGGTACTGGAATATCTTTCATTGAATAGTTGAATGAAATCCGTTCCAACTTTGTCTTAAAAATATCGACAACGAGATGTAAAAGAGTGCTGAACGATAATAAGGAGCTATACATATATCTCATACGTGGTTTTGACGTATTGAATACTGTTCAACGATAGTGTATCTGTATAATGTATATGTAAACGAACAATCTTTTTGTGGTAGAAAACTTGAAAATCGCCTTGAAAATTTGCGACATTGCGCTAAAAACATAGTTGAAAGCTTTTTTCGTCTGACGTTCTTCAGAGCATGAATCGTCAGAAAGGAAAGTATATGTATATGGTGACCTATTTATACGAATCATGTAGCAAAACTAGCCAATCCTAAATGTGTAAGGACGAGAATTTTCGAATAATTGGCACAGCTAGATCGTCCTTTCATCTACGTGTATTAGAGTCTGTCTACATTAAAACAAGAAAACGTGTACTCTGTAAGCAGAAAGAGTTCGTTTTTTCACTTGGAATCAATGGGGTTTTTTCTCTTCATTTTCCCTTTCTTTGTTTCCTTTCTTGTTTATGATTGACAAGTTTTGATACAAGTTTCGTATAAATAGGTTGCCATATAAATATACTTTCCTTTCTGACGATTCATTTGATTGAGTCCTTCTTTCGTCTTAAAGACCGCTTTTTAGCTCTCACCGTAATGTACAAATTTCAGTGTTCAGGTTGCCATACCTCTTACTGTGGTAAAACATCGCGTAACTTAATTGCACGCTGCAGGGAGCATTTGGGAGTTTATAAAGTGGGTCAAAAAATACAGACGAGTCCCACAGCCATCTTAGACAACATTAGCGAAACTGGACACCCAGCATCACTGGAAGATTTCTCGATGCTGGATAGGGCTCCCAACGATTTTGACTTACTTATTTATGAAAGTTTACTTATTTCACGCGATCACCCCTCTCTTAACTCCCAACAGTCCTCCATACCATTAGTTCATTTTTGATCATATACCCTTGGACCCTTCTTCTTTGTTTGTCTTTTTTTGTTTGTGTTTTATTTGCTCTTTGTTGTTATTGTCTGTTTTTCTTTGTTTGTTTTTATACCCGACATTTTCGTGCTTTCCACATACTTGTTCTTTGGACATTCTTTTCTCACTAAAAATTTTTTTCTTGTTTATTGTATTCTGTTAATATAAATACCTGGACAACTCACTGTAACACCAATTTCTGATGATGAAGAATGGAATGTCTTCGAAACGTTAATACATGATTATGTCCTTTTTATTGGAATATTCTACTCGCTATATACAATACGTTTATCGTCGCAGTACTAGTACTTCATTTCTTAATTAAACTTCGTATGCCTGCCAATACATATGTAGATAGATAGATAGATAGATAGATAGATAGATAGATAGATAGATAGATAGATAGATAGATAAATATGCTTACGAGCAGAATTGTTCATTGATGACAATAGAAATTTCTTTAGTTGTTTCCGAATCTGTTAGTCGTAATGTTACATTTTATGCCTTTAAGACTATTGTAGATCTATACACGTTCTCCTTTACTTATATTTGTGCATAAAACACTTAACACACAATCTAAAATGTAATCGACAAACAAATCATACAGATACAATCAACAAACAAATCAAACAGATGCAATGCCTCACAGACGTAAGAATGTTTAATTTACTTTTCAGTAAAGAATAATGATTAATATTACTACTATTACTTTTGAAATTTTGTCTGTTGTCGAATAACTGGGCAACTGGTTACTCCTTTCTTTGCCATCGTTAAAAGGAAAATAATCAAGAAGCCCCTCATACTAACTCAACAGGTAAGATATGCTTACACAAGAACTATCCAGCTTTCTTACTTAATGAGTGGTAACGTTTTGGTTGTCTCAAAGTTGGACAGCAAGAATGATGGTTCCAAGTGTGTTCCAAGCTCCAACGAGAACGAATTGTTGATTCACAAGAGCAGATCAAGTTACGTATGTACAGGAACAATTGCTGGCTTTTAAAATTTAAATTAACAGACTGTAAGCAGCCATAACATCCTTGAAACACAGTTTTTGGAAGTGAAAATCTCACTTCAACACAGCGGGCACATCCGAAACCACGATCAAAGTTTATCCTTGCTTCTAACGTAGTTAAAAATGTATGATTACTATCTTAAATATTTATTAACTAGTTTATTTAATCCCGTAGTTGATTTTCCATGAATTACTCGAGAAGAATTCTAATCAAATGTTAATAACGTAGAACTTCTAATACTTCTGTTGCTATTGCAACAGCTCAGAATTTTGTAGTCCTAAGAAACGTTAATGTCTAGGTATCACCATTAACCAGAACTGCAGAATAGACAACATACTCTTGGCTAGTAATATCAGAGAGAAAATCTGCACAACTTGATATTATATGCCACCTAAACTTATACGACACTGTAATATCCGTACATTTATTTATGCTAATTATCACTCTTGGTTGCAAATAAACTAATTTACATCAATTTTGTGACTCCATTACACTAATTTAAGTGGTGCAAAATATCGTTTCATGTTTTAACTCGTTCAGTTCATGCATTATGTCCGTGGCATATATTCTTGAAGATCGAACAGACAGCTTTTCCTTAAATATTTTGTCAAATCCCTGCAAATATCAAACAAAACTGTGTTACTTAATAAACAAACGTACAAATACAAGTTTAATATCGAACCTTTGTCCTGCTATGTTAACGAGCAATGGAAAAAACGAAATTAAAAAACATTGATACAGAGACACCATTTCCATCAACATGATAGACAGGCTGACAGACAGACATGCTAGTAAAACAGACAAATTGGAGTAGTACAGACACAAAATGATATGAGCACTGTCAGAGGAATACAGACATACAGACAGAAAAGACACGATCCAAAGTGGTGACGATTCTATAAATCTATATCTCTCACTGCTCGAAAGAGAAATTAAGTTAACGGAGCTTAACCGCGTTGGTGGCAAGGACACGCGGTATCAAAGCCTAATGATCTGCGCATACCTGCTTAACAAAGTGGATTTTATGAATGTCCGACATACCAAGCTTAACCATGCGTGTATGGGTACAAGTAACAGGAAATCAGATTTCTGATGGGAATACACAGTGTTATATTATCCGATGTTATCATGGTTTTGGCTACGATTACAAGATATATTCTTGTGTACTCACTCGGTTTGCCAAATACGACAATACAGGGGCACATGAAAACGTACATTATGCAAGCATGGGAAAATAATATCTACTCGATATGATTTATGAGGCAAAAACTCTAATTTTGTACTTGGTACTTACACTGCACTACACTAGCCTAAACTTTGTTACACCAAACAATTTGTTACTTTACATCATATACTTAACTACTCCATAATACTATATGATACTATACTACACCATACCATACCATACCATACCATAGTGTATTGTTGTACTTTACTTTACTACACTACACGACGCTACGCTACGCTATGCCATGCTATGCTATACTATGCTATACTTTGCTATATTATATTATTACTATGCTATGCTTTAATATACTAGCATACTACCTCTTATTGTAACAACTATAGTACACTGCACTATACTTTACTCTATAATACTTTAATCTACTACATTTATACTACATTGGTTTATACCATACCATCACATCCTATAATGTAATACGCTCTATAACTTAATCATAAAAGCGAAATTTGAAATCTTATCTCGTGCAATGTAGACTATTCCTTACCGTTGAAATTCTCCGTATTCTTTGTAGTAATACCAAGGCTTCGCCTGCTGTAGAATCTGAATAGGTCGCAGATTCAAACAGTGCTTCAAAAGCGTGGAATAGATTTTCAAGGAATCGATAGACACCGAATCCTCCAAGTTCTTGAATCCTTAAATCCATTGACGTCAGCCAGTTCTGTACACCAGCTGTATTTTGCCAATTTAATTCCTGTTCGCATTTTGATGCCCATATGTTGACACCTAAAAAACGTTAACACAGCATCTAAACAGTCCTGAGCGTAAAAAACTTTATAATTGTAGCCTTAGATATAAAATTAACCTCTATAAAGCATCATTGGACGCCAATTTGGACTCATACAGATAGAAGGAAACATTGATCCAACTATAGTTACACTTGGAAGAACGAGAAGTTAAAGATGGTAAGGTGCTTTGATGGATCAATCTATTCGATAAATTGGGACTCGATTGATTCCATCTATTCGATAAATTGGGATTCAACTAATTTTATCTATTCGATAGATTGAGATTCAATTAGTTCAATCTACTCGATAGATTGGGATCGATTGATTCAATCTATTTGATGGATTTGGATTCGATTGGTGCATTCTATTCGATAGATTGGGATTCAATTGGTGCAATCTATTCAATAGATTTGCATTCGATTGGTTAAATCTATTTGACTTATTACAATCCTCGGAATCCGCGAAGGCATTCGGCAATACCGTCGTAAATGCCGTCGCCTAAAGCAAATGCTGTCGCAAAAAATGCTGAATGATTTTTCCGACACATATGACAGTCAAGCCCTCAAAAAACCCAAAAAATACCAATTTTAATCTTCGGGGCGAATGTTACAAACCATTTGGACACAATTACACAATTTTAGCAAATTTCTCTGGCTTTCCCCTTGCCCTGCAATGAGTAAATATTAAAGTACCCACACTGAAAATGAAAATGCTTTAAATGCTATTCACGTCTGTTTCTCTGACAAATACATCCGTTGCACAATCTTCTTAAGAAGCCGCTAACAACGAACAGGGGATCTCGTCTATTTGCCGATTGAAAAAAACGCCCACCGAACACCAAAACACTCAACACAACAACGAGTCTCATCCACTGGCCCTCGAACCGATTATTTGTGCGAACGCAAGGTGTCAATAAAAGTGCCCTTGATGAAGCAAAAACGATAAATTTCCTTGCAATGTAAACAATTGTCAAAAAACAAGGGTACAGTCGGAAAACCAAAATTACCGACGAGGTTCTCGCTCACAGCGGCAATTTTGTGCTGCCGAAAATTTTGATGGATTCCGAGGGCTGTATTAGGATCCGATTGATTCAGCCTTTTCCATAGATTGGGATTCGATTGATTAAATCTATTCAATAGATTGAGATTCGATGGGTTCAGTCTTTTAGATAATTGGGAATCAATGGATTCAGTCTATTCAATAGATTGAGATTCGATTGATTCAATCTATTCGATATGTTAGGATTCGATTGACTCAAACTATTCGATAGATTGGGATTCGATTGATTCAATCAATTTGACAGATTGGGTTTCGATTGATTCAATCTATTCAATAAAATGATATTCGATTGATTCAATCTATTCAATAGATTGGGATTCGATTGATTCAATTTATTTGATAGATTGGGTTTCGATTGATTCAATCTATCCAATATATTAGGATATGATTGATTCATTCTATTCAATAGAATGGGATTCGATTGATTCAATCTATTCAATGGAATGGGATTCGATTGATGTAATCTATTCAATAGAATGGGATTCGATTGATTCAATCAATTCAATAGAATGGGATTTCATTGATTCAATCTATTCGATAAACAAATAAACAGACGGACGTCATCAAAAACATAACCTCCTTGGCCGAGGTAAAATAAACAATGCATATCATGGTATTGTAACATTATTACATTATACGTCGACATCAGATAATTATCACGGTATTGCAACATTATTATAGTATACGTCCACATCAATTAATTGTCAGCTGGAAGTACCTTGGTTCACGACTTTCAGTGTCTTTTCAATCTCTGGCATGAGGAATGTTACGTTCAGGTTTACCTTTAAAGCTTAAAAATAAACAAACAAAGATCATTGTCAACAACTAGAAGCACTCCAAGAACGCAAACCTCCGTCAAGCCAGTATGGTTATTCAAACAAGATGGGTTTTCCCCACGATGATTTCCTTGCTAGTTGATCAAGTTATCATTACCAAATATGGTAACAGGGTTATCCCCACAAAGGCTTCCTCACTAACACTATGAGGGTTTAATTACCGAAAAACTGATCCAGAATCCATTATTTGATCAGATCACCCCTAAATTTTAATCAGTTCTAAATTACCCCATTTCTGACGTATCCTGGTTATGTTTTTAACAAACAGATAGACAGACAGACAGATAAATCAACACCTGCAAAAACATATCCTCCTTGGTGGAGATAACTATGGTGCTATAGAAAGCGTCATTTTATGGAGAAGTGAAGACTTACTCAAACGGGACTCCACGCGGACTACAACAACTAAAATTATAATGCTTAGCTTGAAATAATTGTCAAAAAGATCAAACTTCTGCATATTGGCCTGGAACAACAAGAAACTCATGTTCCCTTAACCAGCACGTTATGCGCTTAATGGTTTTACCAACAATGAAGTAATAATGTCTTTTTAACGGCCAATAATGAAGCTTTCCGATAATCTAACAGCCAAATCTCAAAATAATTGTCAAAAAAATAAAGCTGTGCATTTTAGCCTTAGACTACAAGTAAATGGTGCTCTCTTAACCTGCACGGTATTGTTCTAACGGCTTCATCAACATGACGGTTGAAACATTATTCAGTGGTGTCATATGAGAAAATGGTCTGTGTACCCTACATAATAATTTTTATATTTACCATGAACTATTGGACATTTGTAGTTCTGCAGCTTGAGAATATTAAAAAGATATCAAGAATGTAACTACTTACCCGAGGCAACAAGGAAGTCGTTTGTTACCTTCACTCTCGACGTCACTGACTTTTTCTCTTTTTTATATTTTTTCACTGTGCTTGTCAGGGCACTGTCCATCTGTATCAGAATGTCAGCCATATCTTTGCAAATGTCAACAAGCTGGTGGAATATTCGACATTTGCCCGACGAATTGTCTACAAGGAACAACAGAAGACTTTGTTATTATCACCTGACAATCCTCATGTTAAGCTAAGTCACGACAGCTTCAAATTATGCATTGGAATCCGTTGTCAGAAGACCGATGGAGCCTTTATTGCGACATGATCGTAAGCAAAATTTGTTCTTTAAAATTACATTCAGCGTTTCTTTCTGCAATACTGCACTGTTGTCAGTCCACATCCTGTATATGTGGCGTTTTGTCGTTATATTATAATTATATTATCATATTTATAACGTTCTAATTTCATTGTCCAGGCAGACATAGTACATATTTACTTGCAGATCACCTCTGTTTTACAGTGTAATTTCAAAAGCACATTGAGTTGTGGAAAACGTTTCTTTTGTTATTCAGTCTACCGCAATTGCTACTTTTCCAAGCTGATCACCAATGAATAGTTTACATATCAACGTTTATTTAGTTTCCATATTTTCTGCTTATTTACATCAGTAATATCCAACTACCCAACAGCTAGTATTTATCCTTGCTCATACTGTGGATCACTTAACTTTCCCACCTTTCAAGGTTAGCAAAATGGGTATTGGCACTGCTAAGCGACACCGTTAAAAAAACACAAGGATAAGACTGGTGTCCAACCCACTACAAGTAGAATTGACAAGCTCTTCCTCCACTATCGACCCAACAAGAGATTCCAGTAAACCTCCGCAATTAAACTTTGCAACTTCAGATACACACCATTCGCACCCAACTTTTTCAATTTTCAAGCCAGGGAAAAAGTGATAATAATGACCTACCTGGTATTTTCCACCTTTTATGAATCATCTTTGTCATGATCTGTTTTGCTTTAGGCTTCATTGGTATATTTGACCTGCTATCAAGACGATTTCGATCAATTTTAATTTCCCAGAACGGATTTGAGAACAAGGATTTAGTATAGCTCGCTTCTGGGGATAAGTCTCTCTTACGAATAATTTTGGTTGTATGGTCCTGTTTATCTGCACTCCTCCTATCTCGATGCCTTTGACGTTTTGCATTAAGACGCATCATGTTTGCCATAGAGATTGCACGAGTAACTAGCAATTTCGATGTTTCTAATGCTACTATAGAAGGTTTGGCTGCAATTTTTTTTCTGTGATTTTCAACATGAAGCACTTTCTTGGTATCTCTTCGTCCTCTACGGTACAAAGCATCCTCGATCATCGGTTCTTGTTGTATGGCGTCGTCGCTTATCATTGGATTGACAAATTCTTGCTCATATTCTTGTTCATTTTCATGCATGGCCATGGCCTGGGGAGCTTTCATTTGGATGTTTGGCGACGAGGCACCTTCTAATTGAGGTTGCTCTGGCTGACTTTGAGATTCGTCACTGGCTAAAGCGGACTGATCAATGGACCCAATCTCCATGGATTGTTGGTACGCACTCTGGTCAGTTTGATCCGGTCTTGGCTCATCCATTGTAGAAGAATGATCCTGCTCAGAGGAAGCATCCATATTTTGATTACCTTCAAGAACTTGAATTTCAGCACTGAAATTCCCTGCTGGCTCTTTTGAATTTGCAGGCATCTTGTTATTGGCAACAGACGGTGCATTTTTGCCCATTTCTGCACTTTGGGCCATTAAATCTTCACGATTCTTCATCTTTTGTGCACTATTGTGTGTTGTCGTCATCTCAGAGGCAACATCTGTGACATCATCATTGCTGGTGTCAACAATACCAGGGAAGACGTAATTAGCAAGGGACTCTGCTAACTCTGTGATTAACTCCTCCTTTAAACAACTGGCGATAGATACTTCGCTTTTCATGCCTTTATAAAACTGACCTGTTTTTGAAATAAAAAGATAAACACATAAGCATTACCTACAAGTAAAATTGTACAGACAGAAGAAGACATTTGAAGCAGTTGAAGACATCCTCCATGGATGTCTTCAACTGCTTCCTTTATTTCCCCAGGCGCAGCCACGTGGGACCTATTATGTTGTCGAGGTTATCGTGTGATTTCGTTTTTCGACTTCCTCTTGGTCATTAACATTTTATCGGTGTCCACTCTGTTTTATGTGCAACGATTGTCTGTGAACTTTGAAACATGACCAGATTAACTGTACTTGCTCTTTGGGATAGTGATGATGTTATCTTCAGCTCCAGTCTGCTGCAGGACACAATTGTTTCCCCTCTGGTCAAGCAGAGTGATGCCAAGTATGATGCGTTTCATCTCGTGCTTCATTACAAGGTGCGAAAACAAGCATTGTTGTGGCGAGATTCTTTAGACAAGATCTGTAAGATAACGTTAAAGCTAACTGTACTGTATCTTACATCAATTCCAGAGAAACAAAACTATTGTCTAACCTTGCTTTCGTTTTCTGGAATTTCAGTAATGAGTATAAAGTTTTATGATATTATTTTTAAAATACCGATCAGGAGAAGATGGTGGCCGTATCCTTAGAAAAGGAAGAGACAACGACTGTAACGTCGCAATAACATGGACAACAGAAGGCACTAAGAAAAGAGGGAGACCAAAACAACAAGGCGCAGGCCGGTGGAAGCAGATAAGACATGAGCAGGAGGGAGTTGAAGGAACGAAGTGGGGACGGCCGCGAACGACAGAGATGGGTGAAGGGTTGCAAAGGGGTCTTATGTGCAACGAGGCATGAAGTGGAGAGGTAACAGGTAGCAGTATTTAAGTCACGATGTTTATCGATGTCTCTGAAACACTTGAAAAAATTAATTTATTCTCTCTCTCTGCTTTTTTACTACTTGACGCTTTATTTTCTTCATCAAGGATGTTCTGTCTTTGGGTCCGTTGTTTCGATTTTCCTAAGACACAACTCAGGAGTTTATGGACGGATTTCATAGAAAATATCCCCAGGACAAAACGGCAATAATGTGGCAGTCTTTTGGACCAATTTGTATAGCAATAGGGGCACCGATTCGCTGTTGCGGAGAATTGAGCTTTGGGAGTGCACCGCGGGTTATTTTGTTTTCGGTGAACTTGACAGGTACTGAACCAAGGTGGTTAAACGGCAAGGCGTAGATGGTGACGTAGTCTAAGCTTATGGTATTGGAGACAGAGAGCTTGGACATGGATACCTTGGATATGGAAATCTTTACATATGGAAATCCTGGGCATATGGATTTTGAACTGGAGATCTTGGGCATAGAGATCTTGGACATAGACGTCTTGGACATAGAGATCATGAAAATGGAGATCTTGGACATGGAGAACGTGTCGTATGGAAATTTTTGATATATGGACCTTGGACATAGAAATCTTGGACAAAGAGATCTTGGACATGAAGATCTTGGGCATGGAGATCATGAAAATTGAGACCTAGTATTTCAAGATGACAATTCTACTTTCTTACATGTTACTTGAAGTTAGTTGAGAGTCACCAACTCTGAAATTCCAGGTAAAAAGAGTCAAAGGCATAAGACACATGGAAAAAATGAACGAAATAACATTGATAAACTAGCTTCCACTGTCCAGTAGTCTTCCTGCAAAAAATGGAGAAACATCATATCTTGCAATGATAGCAAGACATGGCAACGTCCACCATTGATGCAAATGCAACAGGGTATTTTAAAGTGACTTCACAGTGTCAACTCGTGGTAAGGTAAGCTATAATACTGTTGTATGATCTTTTATCTCGCTAAATTTCACACTGATATTGTGACTGTTCCTCAGTGAAAGGGCCCTTTATGAGCAGCTTACTTGTTGTGTTCATCAAAGACATGAGAGCCATTTGATAAGCAAGCGAAATCCATGTTGAAAGTATCATTTAAACCTTATCACCAAAGTCTTTAATTGAATCCATCAACGTTAATTTATCTGTCAAATAGAACAGAGGGACCTATTTTGCAAAAGTAAATATGCGCGCGGAGCTGGTAGCGGCAGTCTTATTGAGTTTATTGCGGTGACACGTAAAAGCAACAAGATTTGGAATTCACACAAAGGTGACATACATCAAGTACGAGCTGAAAAAGGTAGGATAAGGGGCTGGGTCTAGTATCATGAGCTTTATAATAAGTTACGAAGATACTCTTTAAAAGTTTACTATAGTAGCTATGTTGGGACCTAATAATATGAAAATCGAAGTTTTTGTTGACAATTCATTACCATGTTCCACATATTCATCAGTTGTATTGAAACAGCGACCCGCATATCCTGGGAAGCGACGAATCCAAGCGATTCTGTTTGTAGATATTAAATCAGTAATCGGATGACTTTGCTTCAAGATCTGGCTTTCAGACGGAGACAAAGAGTCAGTCGACATAGTCCTTATTCTAACACTAGACGAGAACTCTTAAAACTCTTACGTTTCGAGAGCGAATGAGATTTCGTAGTAGTATCCATACCTTTCACTTGAAAGTACATGCAACCAGTAGCAGCCTGTTGGATTGTTGTATTATAGCAAATACTATCAATTTGAATCCAGTCTTGCACAGGACCAATGTTCTTTGCGGCGTCAGCAGCATTGAGGCCTGGACTTGAGTCTTCAATGACTAGTCGTTTTGCATCGATTGCTGCTTCTAGTACTGCTTTATGCTTGCCTTTGTTGACTTCAGCGTCGACAACGAGCTGTTCCAAATTGTCAATGTCAATTCTCTCTTGAATAATTTGAGTCTAGAGTTTCAAAATAAATAGAGCGTAGTCAAGTTTATTAATACAATAACTTTACCCTTTTCTGCTTCCTCTATTATCCTATTACATCTGTCACGCCCTCTTTTGATCTACACATTGGACTTCAGCTTCTTGTATTTAGTAGACTTCATACACCTGAGGCAGACCCCCCAATACAGTACCACCTGTGCTACCAACGTAGTGAGCTCCAGGGACATCGAACCCCTCTGACGCTTCAAAGGTAAGGCTAGCGCTACTGGACCACGGTGCCATCAAACCTTGACTATTTGTAAGGGCAGACAAACGTTTTCAGATGGTCGGATCATCACCGCATCTATCCCCTCCCCAATTTTAAACTAGAAAAGAAAACTAGTTGGGAAGACATTTTGTCAGTCAGGATAAAACACTACACCCATGATCCGCGTCAGGAGATCTGATTTGAAGAGTAGGTCTCAGTTCCTCGAGTTTCCTGAGCTCGTCAACATGCAACATTCTTTGTCCTTTATGTGAGACTGCTCTTTGGAACAGATCTTGCAGAACAACACTGCTACATGAATTCCATAGTGTTATAGCAATTCATAAAACGCGTAAAACCATGCAAATCTTCCATTTGATAAAATGTCAGTGTCCAAGGTCTTTTTACCTTTATTTCGTTTGAACGGCATAGAGGAAATCGATTGCTTGCATTCTTTTCGCCATTTGAAAATTGGTAACATTTACTACGATTGACTTAATATGGTTCTTCACTCGACCTTTTCCTTGGATTAGAATATTGGAACCGGACGAGTCAACTGTAGAGTTGATAGTTAAATCTAAATCAGGGAATATCTTCCTCAAGCTCTACAGTTGAAGGGCAACCTAAAAACGATTATAACAATTCCATTTCAATTTCTACACTGCGATAACTGCACAAAAACATCTAGAAACAACGTCCTCTGGATACCCATTTTCAAGGAAAATAGGTTTTGACAATAACAGATCGACACAATTACTTAAATAGACTTTAATGATTACGATGCCACATTTCCAATATTTCTAAAATGAACAGGTTACTCAGTTTACTGGCCTAGGGGAGATGATGACTGATGGTGTATCATCTAAAAGGCAGAAGGTAAAACGGGCATTGTTGTTTTAGAAAATCCATCCTTTGATTAAAATTTGATTGGGAAATCCAAACCAAATTTAGCAATGTACACCTTAAGATTTCTATTGGTTATTTGGTTACATTACAGCCCTGATACTTCACATGTATCTTTGTGATTTATAAAATAACGTATTTTTATAAACCGGTTCTTGATGACAGCACAACATCTCCCTGCATGTCAAAGCCATAAATACTTGGAAATCCTCGAATTGGCCCCCCTTCAAATTCCTCCCTGCAATAAGCCCCCACTCTAGAACCACAAATTGTTAATATGTCCCCTCTCGAATAAGCCCCCACTGCTAACATGTTGATTTTAGCCATCTGAGGCTTCTATTGGCGTTTTATCGAGTGGCCAAAAATTTCATTTGGCAATGATAAATGCTCATAAAGGAAATACTAAATGTAATAAACGAGGTCATTTAACAATGCCTTCCTTATGTACAGGGAGTTTAATTACAGTACAGGGACATTTTAACACCCATATCTGGGCATGCTTCTCATTCTCTGTATATGCAATATTCCTTACGGGAATAACTAAACTAATTTCTCATTTTATCTTCCCAGTAATGACAGCAGTCGTAGTATTTGTATTTAAAAAGTATCCTAACAGTGCAAAACTTAAAAACTGTCTTAAATAAAACTGACATCTATAAAGCTTTTGGTCTGACTCTGATCACATAGATCTGTCAGAATACAGTAATAGAAAACACAGCAGAGTTTATAGAAAGAAGTGAACCAAGTATTGGGCGAGAAATGACAAGGAGAGAAAGTACAAAGGAATGAAAAAGCAAGAAAAAAGGACGATGATAAGATAACCGCCAAATTAACACACGGAGAGGAACCAGAAATTCTTTCTGTCAACAAAGGCTAGGTCTACGCTCCCTACTGTAAACCAACTCCAAAACACCAAGATGAAATTTTGACTTTGCTTTAGTAACCACCAAAAAAGGTCGTCCCTATACAGCTTGGTGCAGGATGGCTAATTAGAAGATGTTGTCCTATAGAAGACTCGCATTCGTTAGTCACAGGGCTAGATTTACAAAGTTGCCTTGCAAATTTGCGACGTTGGGCTAAAACATACTTAACAGCTTTTTTCGTCTGACACTCTTCAGAGTATGAAACTTCAGAAAGGAAAGTATTTGTATATGGCAACCTATTTATATGAAACATGTATCGAAACAAGCCAGTCAAAAGGAAGAAAAAACAAAGAGAAAATGAAGAAACAAAGCAATATTGGAGTAGTAAAAAAAACGAACTCTTTCTGCCTACAAAGTATTGGTTTCCTTGTTTTAGTGTAGGCTGACTCCCATACACTTAAATGAAAGGACGACCTAGCTGTGCCAATTGTCCCAGAATTCTCGTCCTTATACATTTTGGTATATTCTAAATTTTCTAGCAAATGTTGGCCTATGGCAGAAGCTCATGTTTTGGCAGTCATTTTCGCTTTGCATGCGAAAAATGGCCGTTCTCTTGGAGGAATTGATGCTTGGCGTACAGTGACTGGAATATATTGTTTGATCCCGTCACCAAATCTTTGAGAAGTGCGACCTACATGCCATTCACATCGGCAGAGAAATTTTTATACTACTAAGCATTTTTGTGTGGTAGGTACACAATCCTTGTGAATGGATGGCAAGGTCTTCCTAGTCGTGAAAACAATTCAGGGATTGACAGCAGACAAACATTTAACTACAGCTATTTTGATCTGTGTTTCTGTGCGGAGAAATTTTAAGCATACAGGACATTTTTGAGGCCAAAAAGATATTCGGATAATTGGCACAACTAGGCGGTCAGTTGAGAAATTTCAGTTGAAAAATTTCAACTGGAATTGAAGCAACTATTTGTTCGCTTTTTTCATGGCATGCTGACTGAAAAATGCAAATTCCATTACGGTCATATTGCATGGCCTCTTCCCGATCGTCCTTATCGCACACCAGTTCTTCTCTTATCTTAGGGCGCCATGTTTCCCTACATGTATGATGTCCTCGTATTGGAGCCGTAAATTCCGCTTTGCAATTTATATCGCAAAGGTACTGGTACTCCTCTGGCCGGTTTGTAATTAGTAGAAATAAATCATTTTACCGAACCAATTGTTGAGATTATAGACTAATCTATATATTTAAATTGGATATTATTATTATGAAAAAACAAGAAATTTTGTAAATTTTTAACTGGCATATATCAGATAATTCTATTAGCCCCTCACTCGAATAAGCCCCAATTCAAAAATATCAAATATAAGTAAGCCCCCCAAGGAGCTAATTCGAGGATTTACGGTATAGTCAAAACTCCTTCTATTCGTTACATATCCTTACGATGACAAAGTTGGGTGAGTGCACTAGCTTACCTTTCTTTCTGATAACTCCTTCTCTGCGATAGTTTTGATGACGTGACATCCATCATGCTTTGCGACGCACACTGGGTCAATGTTTCTCCAACTGCATTTTTTCCAGCTTGCACAACTGACACATTCACCAAAAATGTCTCTTCGGAAGCAACGATTCCACTCCGGCGAACCAAAACACACTTAAATGAAACACAAGGACACTATAAAATCTGAAAACATTTAGTTCACGTACTTTAAGGGCAGATCGCTTTGTGGGAAGAAAGCCTCGCGAAAAAGAGGCTCCGTAAACTTAATCACTGAACATTCGCGAAAGACGATTCTTGAATACAAAGTTTGTGGAACATCTTTTACACATCGTGGTATAGGATAGACATCGTGGCACAGCATGAATGTTGTGGTATGAGCATATATGTTTGGCATAATACATTGTTATTGGTGTTGTGGTATGTGAAAAGATACAGGTATATTTAGGTATTATTGAAACGGAGTGGAATGGAAATAGCACAGTGTTGTATTTCTCTCGAATTAATACTCCTTGAATTAATGTCTTACTGTTGTTGCAAAGTAAAATACTCTCTATAATATTTTATTTCAGACTCAATAACTTCTTAGACAAATTTACACTACTCTTAGCATGAAAACATTCACTTGAAAACACATTGTGCATACAATGGTACTAATTATGTGGACTGGAAATAGACACATCCTGTTAATATAAGTTGCGACTTACAAACTAAACTCAAAATCACCCCTGTTAATAATACAATACTTTTGAGCAGAGTTTAGAAATTTTCTAAGAGTCTTTAGAACCTATTAAAATTCATGAAGGATTCTAGAACATTCTACAACCTATACTAATCATACCTGGAGAGCATTCAAAGGCTAGCAACTTTGAGCACTTTTGTACCACTGTGTGCTTGGTAATTTAGTTTTCCTTCTTTGTGTCATTGCAACACTACATTATCGCTAAAAGAATTGAAATCCTTGTCAAAAATACTCACCGACATCACATTCCCCAGTTATACATGTATCGTTAACTTCGACCTCAAATCTTCCATATTCCAATAAGTGTGATTCAAAATATCTTCTTGTTTCTTCTTTCTTTGTCCTTATTTCTCCTTCTTCTCTATCTGAGTGTTCATAGTATTCCTGGGCAAGGACAAAATTCTGCTCTGCTTTTTCCATGTTAACTGTGCTCTGATTAGCTGCTTTGGAAATTATTTCAATGAGGAGAACTTGCACTTGAGCAGCCAAATCTTCAAAACATCCAGATACCTGAAAAAAAGTTAACGTTGCTAGTATTCACCTTTTTGTTTCTTGTAACTTATTGCACGTGGACACGACTGATGCTACTTTCATGGTGTATTTCGAGTCTCGTTTGCTTTGGTTTATGTCACTAACTCTCTGTCTGATCTACTTTACATTGAAACATTACCGCAATTTTAACAAGGGGATGATCGGAGCTCAGGATTGTACTATATGGTAGAGTCGACAAAAATATCATATTCGAGAAGTTGGTAAATAATAGGAAGAAAAGGAGACAGAAAAGGATGCAGAAAAGGAGACAGAAAAGGACACAGAAAAGGAGACAGAAAAGGAGACAGCTCGGGTGGATAATGGGTAAATCTCAAACTATGTCACAATTAGTTCGTCACTCCAATCACTCGAAATACTGTAGATAGAGATGTTAACAACAGCTGCCGAGGCAAACCAATGAGAATTATGTCTCATTATTTCAATGGCGTAGTCCTAAACCCCACCTACTGATGTCGCTTGAAGTATAAGATGAAGCGTATATTCTATGGAAAGTTTATTCTATGTAGAATGATATGCCATGAGTGCCATCGGTATACAGAAGAAAGAAGAATCACAAATGAATCCGTCCTTCTGGTTACCTGAGATTCATTAAGAGGAGATGCTAACAACAACTGCCGATTCAAACCAATGAGAAATGTGCCTCATTATTTCAATGGCGTAGTCCTAACTCACACACACTGATGTCGCTTGAAGTATAAGCTGATGCATATATTCTATGTACAGTGTATTCTATGTAGAATTATATGCCATGAGTGCCATCGGTATAAAGAAGAAAGATGAATCACAAATTAAAACGTCTTTCTTGTTACTTGAGGTTCAGTAAGAGGAGATGCTAATAACAACTGCCGATTCAAACCAATGAGAAATGTGTCTCATTATTTCAATGCCGTAGTCCTAACCCACACACACTGTTTCTATCTGGCATTCAAAAGATATGCCGTGGGCGCTATCGGCTTATACAAGAATGATGAATCACAAGCAATGTCAGAATGGGTCTGTTCTTTCAATCACTTGAGAAATAGTAAACGGAGATGCTAATAACAACTGCCAAGGCAGACCAATGCGAAATGTGTCTCATTATGACACTTTTGTAGCCTGGATCCACATGCCTTGTGAAGACGAAATTGATTCATAGATTCTATCTGGCATTCAAAAGATATGCCGTTGGTGCCACCATTGCAATCAAGGCAGATGAATATCAATCTACGCCGAATAGCAAAGAATATCAAATTTTTATAGATCAGAGATCTTTCTATTCGCAAAATAGAAAGTCTTCAACGCCCTTTGTCATGCTACAGAATGCGAATACGAAGAATTGCTTTTCTCTAGACGGGAGACTGGCTTAAATGTTTTGAGTTCTGGTTATACTAGTCTGAAGGCACTTCTGTGATATGGACTATTTGTACTTAATACAATTTCAATCGATATCTCAGGTGGAAAACATAATCCACTGATCAATACAGAAAATAAGCTGATAACTCGTAGAGAAAGAGTCATGACTTGAGCTCTTCATCTACCATTAGAGCTCACGTCAATTCAAGTTCAAATCATGCCTCTTTCTCTGTGAATTATGGGCCTGGTTGTCGTATTTAAGAGAAGAGTATCTTAACACTTACTCTAAAGTCATCCAAAGATCCCTCTGAAGAGGCCGTCATCGTTGTGTCTTTGTATTCCATGAATTTTCCAAATATGCTGAATTTCAGTCCTTCGTCACTAACAGCAACATCTGTCTCAGCTTCCATTCCCAGCATTTTGACGTAACCAGAAATTGTCACATTTGCCCCTGAATGATCAATACTCGCGTATAATCTAGGGCCTCTTAACTTATTTCTGCTATCCTGTTGAATAATTATCTGGCCATCTCCTAAAAGGACTGGGGCGGGGCTATTTGCTGTTGTCAAGATTACCGTTCCAGGATGTACGACTTTAACATTACAGTTTAAAATTCTTCCTAATATGGAAATGTCGCCATGGATTTCAAAACCTTCAGGGCTTGCTTGATTTACACTTGAATATGACACCATCAAACCATATGGAAACGAGGCTGTTTCTAGAACATACGGTAAGTCGGCATCAATAGTAAATGCTTTCATGAGATCCTTCAATCCAATATTAGAAAAATTAGCGTGAAAATTACTAGCTGATGGATTTGCGGGATTCAGCTGTAGATACAGCGGGGCAGATAACTCAAACCCATTCCCCAATTTTCCTAACTTCACGGTTCCTTCTAAAGACAACTTCTGCAAGCTTTCGTTTGGCTTGTAAAAAGTAACCAGCCTAAGATTTTCAAACGCGAGTGAATTAAGTCCAAACGGAGCAGTCCACAACTTTTTACGGCTATTCATATCAATTTGAATTTGGCCGGTCTTGTAAATATGAAAGGCCCCGTCAAAAATCAATTCGGGTGTTCGTAGTTTCAAGCTAGACAAAATATCGAATCGTGAATCATTTGCGATGAAAAATTGCAAAGTGTTATTAACGGCAAGCACATCATTGCTTATGGAAATCGCTTCGGGATACGGGGCGCGAAGATGAAATCCTTTCATGGCTAGCTCCCCTTTCAAGGTGTAAATCTTTGTACTCCCTAGCAATGCCTCAGCAGCCTGGCATGTCTTATCATCCCCGCAATTATCAGGCAGCTTAAGGAGCGCGATCACCGTTAAACCTTTAACAACAGGTAGTCGAAGAAGGGGCGTTGTAATGATTTTCGGTGGCAATGAACTATATGAGGGAAGCGGAGAAGTAATAATCGTTGTCATTATATGTGTATTATGTAGCAATGTTATATCTCTTGAATCAAGCCCAGTCAGCGCTTGCAGAATATTACTCAGCGGGCTACGCACAAAGCTGATAGCCATCTTGAGATGCCATTTTTCCTTCTCATATAAAAGCAACATCGCTAATTGAATCTCCTTCTCCCAAGCAGGTAAATTAGTGCGTCCAGTAATAAGAAGATGAGGCGTATTTTTCGATGTGATACGCGAGAAAACACTGACTTTCTCTATCGTAAAGTCACTGATTTCCGTATTTTCTAGCATTTGCCGGGACGTTTCTCGTGGATAAAATTCTGGATCAAATTCTTGCATAATGTCGTTCATATCCAGTTTTTTCGCTAATCCTGTAAATCCGAATACTTTATTCAACGGATCACCAATCTGCGTGTAGTGAAACCGTATTTTCGCCTTGCCGATATCCAAATGACCTCTGGCCGACATTTTCCACGTGCTTTGCGAACTGTTTTCGGAAAAGTTCGTCTGTAAAATAACGTTCGAAATCTTCGATTTTGAGGTACCTGGGATTAGTTCGACGTTCCCATGCAAACGAATAAATAAAGAAAATACAGTCGTATCAGAATCGAAGCTGACGTGACTAGTATATGCTGTTTCTTCGTCCGACAAAAAGCTCGGAAGTGTTGGCGGTTTTATTTCCGACGAGACTGCCTTAAGTACCCGTGATACAGTGATTTTGTCCTTTTTGTCCACAACAAAATCGAAGTTCGGTCGCTTAATTGCCAGCACAGTTTTCACCGGTTCCTGATTTTTACCGACGTAAAGCGGACATAATAACGTGACACCGCTCGGAATATGAGACCGTAAGACACTTTTAATGATTTGTCCCGTAGTCGTGTTGTAACTAAATCGATAAACGTCATTTAAGGATATCGTTATACCAAAGGTGTCTTTTTTACTCCGCAACAGTTCGCTTTGTGACATGAGATGAGCAAAAAACGGCACATTTAATGTTCTTTGGTGTAGAAGGGATTTGAAAATTCCTCCTGGTGATGCTTGCTTGAACTCCATGACACAGTAAACTTGCATTTTCTGCCCCGGCTGTTTTCCTACTGTTACTGTGACAACAGTATCATTGTACCCTTCCAGGTTCAAATAACCGTAAAACATGACATAAAATCTTTGCCCGCCGGGATAAACTTTGCCCGTAACTCGCACGTTTTTTAAGCTTACGGCGTTTGGGTCAACGTCAGAGTTATTGAATTTACGCATGCGTCGAAATCCTTTGGCTATGTTTGCCAGATCGATCGAGTCCACAAGTGCGCTTAGGTTTCCATTGTCAGACACCCCAACATGAACTACAACAGAACCAATGGCCCATGTTGCTGTATGAACAAGAGAAATTAAAAAATATTACAAGTAAAAGAAATAAAAACAATGCATTATAAATATGTCAAGAACCTGATGACTGGAAAATATTTCTAAAATCTACTGGAATGATGAATACGGATAGTTGGAGGTGCTTGTTTACTATAAAGTTCTAAATTACACCCCACCCACCCCTTCCGACGAAAATGAGTTATCCCCGAATGGTCCACTTAGTCATGGGACAGACCGTTCTTCTATTTGTCCTGCTTTCGCATGGTTAAGATCTTGCCGTTCAAAAATCCGTGAATGGGTTGTTTTCAACAGACACCACAAGCAAAGCTACAACTTTCATAATTTGATCGTTACAGACTAGTTAGGAATGATACTATCCTCTCATTTGGGTTACTCATTCATCGATTCCTTACGTTGACAGCTTATCATCTCACTGCTGGCAGAGATGGCCTCCACTGTTGAACCATGCTTACCAGTCTTGTACCTTTTACATCTTCTTGCTGCCTCTTATCTCCTCTTCCCATACTCTTTTTTGATCTTCTTCTTTCTCTCTTTTTACATCTAAGTGTCTGCTTTGTCAATCTTTTAACCCATGTATCATTGCTCAACCTAGCAAAATCTCATATTAAGGAATACCATTTTATCTTGTCCAGTTCTTTTCTTAAGGTCTAGTAGACTCAGTCAAAAAGAATAAGATGCAAATTGAGACTCTTTTAAGTTTCATCTGACTTCTAACGTGCAATCTAATTACTAACTCTTATTTGGTACAGGCTTGACAAATTAAGTACAAGTGACAATATGTTCACTTTTACTGCCTGTAAAACGTCCCCGAAAATTAATCTGATAAATCAACCTTGTTCTAGCATGTGTTTGAATCACGATCAGTGTCCTAATTACTCCACATCTCTTTGCCCACTATCCTCTCAAACTTAAACTTTTGCAATAATAATTTTCACTTTATGTCTCACTGACTGATGGCTACATTCCTAATCATGACTCTTCTGATGATGTTTAGAATTGATCCTTTCATACTTCACTTCTTCAACGTTCTTTCTTGGCCTTTTATAATTTCCTATTCCTCTCCTTCATTGTTTATTCCTAGTAGTATGACTATATCTATAAGCTTGATCTTCAGACAAAGGGGCTCTTTTTCATTCTTACTGTACCTTCAAACTCATCTCCATTCTTTTGTGACTATATTTTGAGTTTCCTTTGACATTTATTTTATGGTCTTATTAATCTTTGTTAGCTTCTTTTTCCTCGTTTACTATTATTCCTCTTCTTGTCCCTTTCCTTCCTATTTCCATTCAAATTATCTTTGTTTTTGTTTCAAAGTTACTAGGCGCAGTGAAAACTAAGAAAGCGTTTCACAGTTGTAGTGCCGTGGGGCTAATATATAACATAACATACAATAAATTTGTAACTTTACCGCTTTTTTAAAGAAGATAACGATACACTCACGAAGTTTCGACCTACAAGGCCTTAGTCATTGCACGGAATAATTGAGACGTGACTAAGGCCTTGTAGGTCGAAAATTTGGGAATGGAACGTTATCTTCTTCAAAAGGGCAGGAAAACTCAACAGATTTCTGATAACACAGACAGTTATGGCAGGGAGAGTAAAGCGCTACATAACCTTCCTTTGTATTGTCTGACCGTCTTAAACAGAGACAATTGCAGCAAAACAAATCCAGAGCCCGAGAGAAAAGCGATAGAGATATTTTTGTGACAGATTCCTATAAACAATTCTGACCAAAATCTCATTAGCCTTGTTTTTCAAAAGTGGAGAGCCAAATCCCATTCTCTCGTAGAATTGTCACTGGTCTTAAATCGTAAGCAATTGCCCTTAAAAGCATTGGCATTACTGTATTTGGATCATTCTAAAGCTTTCTCTTTGAGTTACGAGATGCATTTTCGAGTACCGAGCTCAGCAAAATAGTAAGTTCAAGTGTTCACAATTACAGTTTCACTTCGTTCATTGCACAAGACCACCCTGTCTACTTTTATCTGGAACTAACTCAACCATATAGTAAGTTCAGGTGGTCACAATCATACCTTAGCTTCTGTTCACTTCACATGGCCACCTTGTTTACGACTATCTGGAACTAACTCAACCAAATATTACCCTAATATGCAGGTTGGTTAATAAGGCGTAAAAGAAAATACATACATGTAGGCTAAAATTGCTTAGGAAAATTCGACGCAAAGATCAAGTACTCATGCCATGTTGACCAACCAAAAATCTACTGTTGAAGCACGCGAACATTCAGAAGGTGAGAGGAATCCGTAATTCTTGTTTGTTACTCCGTTTTTGAAATCGAGGCCACCATGGTGTATTAAATAAAACGATGTCAGCATGATGTTACGAGTTTGAATCCGAGTGATCAAGAAAGGTCGTTTATTCAAGAGGATAACAGGAGTCCATTTTCTGGAAAGGTCAATCTGATTGTCATGCAATTCCCCTATCACTGGCAGGGTAATGACCTGCACTATAACAAATATCTTTTAGAAATACCTGGGCAAACCAATCATAATTTCGTAGTTCAGCCCCTAACTTGTTGAAAGAATGGTCCAGGCACACACACACAGACATAGACACACACACAGACACACACAGAGACACACAGACACACACACAGACACACAGACACACACACACATATCTATATATATAATGCTTGGTCCCAAGAATGATCTCTAGAGCTAGGTTCCTGAATCCTCTCATAGTTTCCCGTACTCCATACGCTACAGATCTTCTAGCTATGCTTGGATGCAAAATTATACAACTAAATTACATACCTTGGCCATGAAATTGCCATGTCCCATTTTCGGGTTGTTCCTTGTCATATGTAAAATTCATGCCTACATTCGATAGTTCTATGTATCTTTTCACCATGACAACTGGTTTATAAAGGTTAGCAACCACACGTATATACCTCCCTGCTGTGTTGTAATCGAATTTGTCTGTATTCATCTTTTGAAGAGGAGGGAACCCTGGTGGAAGATCAGCTAAACGATATGTAGGAGCAATGGTTTGCAGGAGTTCCCTCGCCGTAAGCGCGTCATCGTATTTCCCATCGCCTGCAAAAGAAAGCACGCCAGAGCAAAGTCAGCTTCTGATTGACTAAAGAAAAATGTCTTCAAAGAAAAAATATCTTAAGAATGTCGCTGATAAATACATCTCTACTGCAGCAAAGACGAGCCATCTCCATCCTTCTACCAACAAGCTCTTTTCATCTGCTTCTAAGGTCTAATTCATTATAAACTGTTACTCCTATACCATGCCTTTCCTAATTCTTTTATAGTCGAACCTGCCTGTAGCGGACATAATAGATAGCGAACACCTAGTAATAGGGGGCACCTTTTCAAAGAACGAAGGTTTTTGCTTTGTTTTCAGGTTATCCCTTACCATTTTGTCTTCGTCTCCTCACTTTTTATACAGCCACTACCTTCTTTATCAAGTGCTGACTCCAATTCTACAACCTTAATGTTTTACGCATATGTTTTTGCCGGCAACATCGACTACTTCGTCTTGTTTTACCTTATATTTCTGGATGAATCTTACTTCTCCCCTGTTATAGGTTCTTTCCACTGCTTCATCAGCTCTAATTCTTTCTATTACTGCAGGAATCTCGTACTATTACTATTATTGGTACTACTACTTCATCTACTGCTTTGTTTGCTAATGCTCTTAGTATTTCTGATTGCATCTATCCCTGCTTCATTATACATGCTACTACTACATCTATTCCTTCTTCTTCACGAACCATTTCTATTTCTCTTAAATTCACTTTCCTCCTCTTTTATAGGCATTACTACTGCATCTTATGCATTCTCTTCTGCTGCTCCTTGCATTTCTGTGTCAAGTCCATCCTTGCTTTACAGTTGTCACCACAACTATGTCTAACTCTCTTCTCCTTTAACTCTTTCTGTTTCTGCTAGAAGCAAATTCCTCTTCTATAATAAGTACTTCAACCTTATTTTCTTGACGTCCTTTGCTGCCTTTACTTTTTCTAGTTCTCCTTGGTTCTATGTTTGAACTTCCAATGCATCTACCGTCCTTCAGCCTTAACTCCTCTGTTTCTCCTGAAATCACGTCTCTTCTATCATAAGTCCTGCTGCTGCATATAAACCCTCGGCTTCTGTTACTCTTTCCATTTCTGATCGAAGTCTATCTATTTATTATAATTGGTGCTAATGGTGTAGCTTCCCTTGCCTCTTCTCATACTCTTTCCATTTCTAAACCAAGCTCATTCATCCTTTATGGATTCGACAGGGCTCGAACCTGAAATTGTCAGACTTGAAAGCCAACGCTAAAATGAATTGTCGTCAAGACACAAACGTTTGGTTAAGGACTCTTAATTTCCTCGTTGGCTCCCTCTAAATGCAACTATTGGCTTTTGAGGTAATGCTCCACTCACGAGAAATATATATATATATTTATATCCATCCGTCTATCCATCTATCCATTTGTCCATCTACCCATCTATAGATATATATATAAATTCATTTAGGTCTGCTGATAACAGATGACATTTACATATCAGGCACTGAGGAAGGCAAAAGCACAAATTAAATCTTAAAAGTCAACAAACGATAGGATGTACAAAGACGTTTAGTTTTTAAAGTTCTTTGTATCACAAGCCAAAACGCAACACTTGATACTGTCAGCAAAAGCACAGCTCTGCAATTGTGGCTCTTGGGCAGTCACCTCTGACTACTTTTAATTTTCTTTCGAAGTTGGTATGCTTGGAAATTTTTCCTTGGATGTTATTTTTGTTTATATGGAAACCTGTAGTGTTTGTACAGGCCATAAATATCAGTTTAAGAATAAAGGTGTCTTCTGATAACATAATGCATACTACGTGTTCACTTACTTAACAAACGTTGCAGTCATGATTTGTTGACAAGGTATCAATTACATACAGGACCGTTGGAAAGGTTGTTTGTCGGAAAGGTGTGTGTAACATTTACATTTGAGGACAAAGGGGCCTGGTTATTACCGTTAGTGACGGAATTAGCGTCCGGTGTGCTTATTTAAGAAATAAACTTTGACAGGGGGCGCTTATTCGGCAGGGGCTGTTATTTGGCAAAGGGCGCTAATTTCATCATTTACGGTATGCCAAGATGCGCTCAGTGTACCTATTCAGCGATCTGATAATGATATTTTTCTCAGTAACTACTGTAGCTTATGAATTTCAAGAGACTCTTGATAAAGCAGGGTTTGTGCTTCAGTTGCCAAAAGATACCTTTTAAGGGATGTCACACCCCCTTCACGACGGCCCTGATTACATAGTTACTAAAAGTTATTTAAATTTTGATAATCTGCCTTACCTTCACATAAAATTGAACTAAAATAGCTATGTATAAACACTGTAAGAATGATACTCTTGTCCAACTGACGCGTTCTCATATTGAGATTTATTTTCCAGCTGTGGAAAAAACAGAGCAGAACGGTATATGGAAATATCTACAGTGTGCAAAAGCATAGTGAGTTAAGAAAACAGTCCTGTGTGCCTGCAGCGTCCTTTAGAGTTATCGATAATTTCAACATTAGAGCGGAGTGGATATGAACATTGTCGTACACAGGATATTCTTAGAGGAGAAGGGAAAAATTTGAGGAAGATATTTTTATGGTGCTGCCCACAAAAACACTATGTATAGATGAAACGAATTGATATCTCAGGAATTACATTATCATTAGTTGTTTAAACAGCCTTGAATCGGACTAGAAGTCCCCGGAAGGCATGCGAATCAAAAGACAGCACAATAGCTACTTTATTCCTAGGCGTATCGAGTCCTAGCATGGTTATTCAAAAGGATATACAAGTTTCGTTCATATGTGCGATAGTCAACCTTAATTTTGGTCGTACTTTACATTACTTATAAAATTTGTGGGGAGCAACTGCACCCCTGCGCCCTATGTACGGCCTTGGTTATGAATATCTTTAGCAACAAAAGCACTTAGTGAAGCCCAAGATCTATTCGAGTAATTTAGTAGCAAATTCTACTGACAACCTATTACAAATAAGTCTATCTAACCAACAAAGAGTGCTGGAAGAGTATAATGGCTAAAGCCATAATAAATGGACAGTTCATTTTCATTATATAGATATACATCTTAAACTAGAATATTTATGGGGACCCTTTGGCGGAAATATAATGACTATGAACATTTCAAATGCAAGATATATAATTCATTTGAACAATCTTTTTGTGGTATATTTTTGTATAAATAGGTTGCCATATACAACGTCAACTTCTCCTATTTCTGCCATTTTTACGACTTTTTACTATTCACGAAACATAATCGAAAAAACCTTGGGTAGACGTCGATTCGAACCCAACATTCCTTACCGTACATGTAATCGTTCAACTTGAAGGGCTCTAGTTCAAATTGCAGTTAAAATATGCACTGAATTACCTGAATCCGCTATAAATTGTAATTAATATGATTTCTGCTCTTTCAGACAATAAAAGTTATTCTTTGTAGACAGAGATCAATTTAATGAGAAACCAATTTGTAAACTTGTCGAGTCGTATAAGTCGTGATTCGACAGTAATTCCATGTAAGTGAGTGGCGAAGTGGAACAGCTAACTTACTAATGTCGATGGTGTGGTAGCTTAGCTGTTACAGCATCCACAGGAAAGGAAAGTTGAGATACTCCTGCTTCGTCAGGAGTCGAACCAGAACCCCTCTGTTGCAGATGCTTTGTCAGTGTGAAGGACTCTGGTTGAAGCCTCAATATGTCATTGAACTTTTTTAACTTCTTTCACAAACATACCTGTTAGACATCTACATCATGATTTTATCTATGATTGAACTATTCAATTAAAAAGTTCCTAACGGTTTAAACCTCAAATGGAAGACCTTTATGCTATGGCTTAAACTTTAAGTGATAACTTAAACACCTACAAAGAGTTTCAACTGATCACATCAATCTGTCAGAATACGATGACGATTGACAGGAGCGTAGGGGTGGGTAGAAGTGGATTGAAAGTAGAATAAGAAAGGGACTTTTAATTTGAGAAAGCCTGTAACGCCATACAGCAGATTTCCCAATGCGTGTTTTTATTAATATGTGATATGTGAGATTGCAGCGATTTTTGTGATTAGAAGGTACAAGGGAGTTGCTACATAAACTGTTCATTAGCTAATACTGTCGTGGGTGCGATGCTTAAAAGGTGTGTCATTAACCAACGACACATTCCCAACCCTCCCCCCTTTCATTTGCACCTGACCAAGAATGCCGAATTTGTATCAATGCGCCAAAATGTATAAGTAGAATTTTCGGATAATTGGCCCAGCTAGATCGTCCTTTCATCTAATTAGTAAATGTATTGGGGTCTGTCTACATTAAAACAACAAAACCAGTACTCTGTAGGCAGAAAGAGTTTGTTTTTTCACTTGGACTCTTCCAATAATGTTTTGTTCCTTCATTTGCTCTTTCTTTGTTTCCTTCTTGTTTATGATTGACTAGTTTTGCTACATGTTTCATAACTTTGCCTTTGCTATTGTTATCATAAATATAAATCTGTTAGCAATGGCGTCTACGATAATTTCAATTTCATGAAATTTAATATCTCAGTTAAAAGCTGATATCAAACACCACTCTTCCTTTCACAATTCTAAACCTTACATCGTTATCATCCTCCCTTAACGCAGGAATAGTGAGAGGCTATTTCGGACCCAGGCTGCTAAGTTTTGCCCGTCGCCTGTTGGCTTTATTGCTATATAGAATGATTATTGGATAATTACAGAAGAAAATACAACTTCAAGGCTCCTTTCAACCACTATACTTTGCGAAGGGGAATCTGAGTAAAAAAAAAGTGATCTTAATTGTGAGAATTGTGAGCAGCAAGCTTAAGATATCAATCAGAATCATACAATTTTTCCTTAGCAAAAAGATATAGCATTAGGTATATTAAGATAATTTTAACCGTTTCTTAAAGATAGAGCCCTTGTCGTTTTAACATTATAATCTATTAGAGAATCAAGTTGTCTCATACTGACAACGGTCAAATATAATCAGTTATCTTTTAAGCAGGATCAATTTTAATTTCTGTTATAATCTATTCTGTTTTTATAAGTATCGTAGTGGAGGCCTCGATGTTCATAAATAACAATAATTGAAAATAAATATCAATATGTAAGCGACTGTTCATGACGACTAATTGGCAATAATACTCATCTAATAACATCAAATTTTACAAGATTATATCTAACTGTCGTAAACAGTCGCAAAGATAATCGTTCAGTTACAGAGGAAAACAAATAATTATGATGAATCTTAAATATTAAACTTACCCTTCATAAAATTCATTTACCGCTTGTTATCCAAAGACACTGTGATGTTACATTACGACACAGAAATCGCGAATCAATGTTTCCTGATGCTTAAACTAATTGTCAGTTGAAGTCTAATTATTAAAGGATAAACTGCAATACAATCGATTCTATCAACTTCTTGAGTAAAGCTTGTTACTTCCAAATTTGCAGAAACGGACTACGAAACCAAAGAGCATTCAGGTGCAGCGATCCTAGCAGAAAATGACCCTAAATCTGCCCTGATCGACTAAAGAGGCAGCAGTTCTCTAATATTCACGAAGAAGTTTTCAATTCAACTGTTGCCTTCAGCTGCAAATACACAGTTTTCATTTCGTCTTATTCGCGTTACTTTGTCATATCACTGCAAGGCAACAACGTTTTTCGATTTATGCTACCTCAAATAATTACTAACCTCTACACCCTGGTTTATAAATATAATTAACCTACCTTAAGCAAATTATCGCGGATACTCCATCTTGTCTTGAACCCTGCTCAAGGCTGACTTTAAAGAAATTCTTAAAATAGAGCTCTTTTAGACTTAAAGTATTATCTTACTACATTTAATACTCCTTTATCAATATAATGCGTCTTTTGCGTTAAAAATATACGTCTGCAGTGAAAGATGAATCATTAGGTCAATCTGTTCCTCCAGATCCATGAAAATTTAATTGTTTTCTTTACATCTAGCCCGAGATTCCAAGTTTCGGAGGTAGTGATTTTCCTGCGTCCGCCTTTCAATTCAAGCACCATGATGTTAACTGATCTTCACTGCACACCATCGCCTCTGACATATTTGTGATCTCAAATGAACATGCCCACTTATCAATTGTAGCATGAAAAAAGAGCTCCCTCCAATAATAAAAAGTTTGATCTTAATATCATAGCAACAACTCAACTAACTGTTCTTATAGACTTGCTAACTTGGTAGCGAGTTTTCCACACTGTCGCTATTACTTCCCTTTGGTTTCAAAGCAGTAAACGTTTTATTAAAATACTGTTAAGTGTCAAAGGTCAGAGTAAGAATAAAACTGTACAATTTTGTATATGTGAACTTAGTAATCAAATTGACGATAAGTTATTGACGTTAAATAATTTGTTTTACAACGAAAATCCTTATTTGTTATGAATAGCTACGTATTTTCAAAATATAATTAGAGTTTTATTAACGATACTGTACCCATCTCTTGATTATCAAAGATTACAATTTTTTGTGGAGAAAACAACCTGTTTTGAACTTTTTTTTGACAATTTTCAAATTGTTCAAAGCAGATAATGGACGCAACTTCGCCCAAAGAAACTTACACTTCACTGCAAATTGGTGCAAAAAATTTCATTACAGCAGTGAGTATATAAATTATGTTTATTGCGATATTGCATAGTGGGATAAAGTATCTTCAGTTGACTTTAAGTAAAAAAGCCAAATACATTTTAAGAGGCAGAAAGACAGCTCTCAGTAATTCATGGCGCACATCATAATATTCTATATATACAGCCAGATCTCATAGTATCAGATCTCAAGTTTAGATATGATTAATGCATTTAAGTAGTTTGGTAAGATTACATACTATACTACACTATCTTATACTATACTGAACTATGCTAGGTTAAACTACCCTACACTATTCTGTGTTATACTAAACTTTTATACACTACGGCAAATGCCGAGATATACTTTGCCAAGCCATGCTCTTCTCTACTACACTATATTACAATATATTACAACATACCATTATATTATAATCTTTATCACACTATACTATATTATACTATACCTTACCTTACCATACCATAGCATACCAAACCATACCATACCAGACCATACCATACCATACTATACTATACTATGCTATGCTATGCTATGCTATGCTATACTATACTATACTATACTATACTATACTATACTATACTATACTATACT
>JANTCA010074609.1:0-15166 GCA_024741275.1 Chironex yamaguchii
AGCAAAACCATCCACTGAACTAACAAACTCATACTGAGAAAAGCCCCAGTCGACTCAGTTTTACTTTACGGTTGTGATGGCCGGACATTAAGAAAAAGATGGAAAAGAAAATTGCTGCAGTTTAGACAAAGTCACTGAGACGACTGTTAAATATCTCATTGAAAGAAACGAAAGCAAACGAGTATGTCTGGAACAAGGTGAAGAAAGCTATTCAGAAAGTGCCGGAGACAATTATAGAAACAATAATGAAAAGAAAACTGAAATTTTATGGACATCACATCCAGGCAGGCAAAATCACCAAATCATTAATACAAGGAACGGTCGAAGGTGTACAGCCGAGAGGAATGCCTCAAAGAATCTGGTTTGACAATATTCAACAATGGACAGGTCTGGGATTGAAGTCAACGTCAGAGAAAGAAGTATCACGTATGAACTGGAGGAAAAATGTCACGGTTTCATAAAGAAGTAGACAGGGTGCCTACAATCATTATGTTTACCTCTGTTTCTTCATATACTGGTAAGCTATTTGCGGCGCCTTAAAAACCTGCATTGAATATTAATCATCTTTATGCAGATTCTCTCTTTGTTTGGAATGTTGACGTTCCACATAACTCGTCACATCTTATTCTATTCAGCACGTCTTCAGATAATGATGAAGTCTATAAGATAAGGAATGGTGAAGTTAAAATGGAAAGCATTTTTGGCTTGAAATTTGAACAGCAAACCTTAACTGTTCTGCATTTGAAAGTGTTTAAAGTCAGAGATTTTAATTTTTGTGATGGTTGTGATGACTCCTATAAAAAAAAGAAAATCAGGGACTAAATTACTTGCTACGACCAAAGTGACAATACTTGGGAGCTTGGTAGTATATGCAAACGTGAGTTACTTTTCTCACCCAAAGCTCTGGTTCTATATAATGTAAAGAATGGGTTTTAATAGTCTGGAATTAAAGAATTCTTGGCTGCAATTATACCTTCGTCATAAGTAGAAAAAATATTTTTGAAGACGCTAGCCTACTGTTGCTATGTATGGTGCAGAGGATGATTTTTGTGTTTCTCTTGGCTCTACACTGATTTGCTGTAGAGTCAGTCCATAATTGCCTGGCTGTTTTCTGGCAATTGTAATCCTCAAAAGACTCCACAACAACCTTAACAAGTTTTCTGAATCTGTAGAGGGTAATTAAAATGTCTACATGCAGCACTTAATTATGGTACTTTTGGTTGTGACAAGCGAGACATAATAAACAGGTGTAAAATGTTCAATCTCTTTAAGCCCGCAAATGATAGTTTGCTCTTGATACCTGAAATTTCATACTCATTTTGCCATCTGTAGTAGTAATTACTCAATAAATTTCTAAAATTTAAATACACCAATTTGACTTACGACCCTTTGTGAGTACGTAGGCAAGATGTCATTGCATTAATGCTGTCTACCCCAATTCTCAGTTTTATGTGGTTTGCGCTTCAAACGATAACAGGGTAACAGAGAACAAACACTAGGAGAAAAGTGATTGACAACTTTTTAATCGTTTCAGTTGTGTAAACAATATATCAACAGCATCATCAAATACGAGATTTTCTCAGGTCTGTCGGCTGATCGATGTTTAAATTTCTCTTTGTTTTTTTCTTTCTCCTGCTACGTCATCTTCAGAGATGCCTTCAGACACTTGATTCCATACACGGCATCCTTCGTATGTGGGCTTTCTAATACCATTCATGCTTTCCTGGCTTAGCCAATTAGTATTGATTGCTCATATTTTCACATTCAATGAACTAGCTGTAAAGACAGAATGGGTTGACTTTCAAGTAATGTCCACAAAATTAAGCGCAGAGGCAAAGTAGGTGGTGCGAATAAGGCTTTTTTTCAAAATATGCTCAAGGTACAAATGAACTGATACTTTGACTAGCATATTTGAAAGTCGTAGGAAATGGTAAGGAGTGTGAGCCCAATTGGTTCGAAATGGTCAACTCAGAATGGTTCGATCCTTTACAACTTGAAGCAACAGCAGGACTCTTGACAATGGCTTGGTAACTTAATGGCAACTGAAATTGGAGATATGTATTTTTTTCAACAAGGACTACTTTGCAGTTGGTAAAATGTCCGCAGTTGTCAAACAAATCTTCAGCAGATTTGTGAAAATCTATTTTCTCCATCTCCATGTCCACTGTAATTATGTGATAGAACAAATCCTGCTAATCCAAGAGGCCATTTTGCGTTACTATTCGATAAATTCCGATATGCATATACAAGACATGCACATATAGATGACAAAACAGACTTGTAGTTGTATTCCTCCTTCCGCCATCTATTATTGCGATAGATCGAGTTTTCCTCCTGCAGCCACAGGATCTGTCCATAATTCTTTGGGAGTAAGTTGTGCCGTTTTAGAACTGTGTTTTATCAGGTGGTTGACCGTGTTTCGCCCTGAACTATAATCTGGGTATCACTCATCACTGATTGCATTTATTCAAAATTGCTAATTACTGAGAATACTGCATCATTCTAATTATAACTTTCTTGTCACTTTTTTCTTTGATTGAGACTTTGGATAGCTACTTTTGTAGCACTCTTTTTGCCTTCAATTGCCTTCGGTTGTGATTGCTCCTTTAACTCCTACAGTATACATTGTCTTCAAATGTTCTATTTTCTGTGGGGCATATTGTGACGTGTTCTGGACGTTCTGGGTGCTCTCGGGGAAGAATGTCTTCGGATTGTGTGTAGAAAAACGAATTCAAGGTAGTGATCCAGCTGTTCGAATACCTTTGATATTCATATAATAATTCACCGTAACTTTGTGATCGTAATAAAGAACTTTCTTTGTAAAAGGTCTTGATTTTTTCTGATAGTAGTTTTCCGTCAAGGTTAGCTTGTCCTTCTTGTCCGTTATAAAAGAAAAAGCAGGATTCAAAGCAGAGACAGATGCATTTGCAACCGGAAGAGGAATCGGACAATTTTTAGCATTAATTCCAAGATTTTTTGTTGACAGATTAAATAATACAAAACAAAAATTCATATACTTAGTTTTAAAGAGTATATGTCGTAACAATCGTTAATTTATTCATTAAATCAGGGCACATTACAACAGATAAGGACAGATTCGTTGTTTTGTTAGGAAAAAAGCATGTCTTTACAAAACAGGAGGGACTAATAATCGTGCATTTTTATTACATTTTTGAACATATCATACATACAGTCCAATTCATCACCATTAGTGATTAAAGGGACTATCTTGCATCAGAGATTATTATCTTTGTTCAGAAAAATTGTGGAGCTTTTTGGTATTATTAAAAATTTATCAGTGAAGTCACCTCCTTTTCTCTACATTTTATCCTCATCACTTCTCCATGCATTATTTAGTTACCTCAATCTAATCAATCTGAGTTCTATTTTATGCTTTAAAAACATCCAATGCAAAAGTCAAAAATATAAATTACTTATGTTATTGTTCATTCTGTCATAAATACACCCTCATTTAAGGCATCTAGTTAATGTCTAGTCCATCCGAAATACAGACACCAAAATCTAGCAGAATTGCATATATGCTTTTAAATTTCTTAAAAGAAATAAATTAATGCGTTCAAACGTGAATTTTTGAATAAAGTATTCCACGAAGGTCGACAATTATGGTAGCCCAGTCAAAATTGATATGCTAAATTCGCACTAACTCTAAAAATCAAGATCATGCCGTCACGTTGCATGAAAACGTCTCATAGATAAGGGTATCGAAATTCTATTTTTAAGCAATAAATTATAATTGTAGACATTTTATGTTTGCACAATTTTCAGGTTTGAGATTTTTTAATTTTTCATGACTCTCGATTAACTTTATTCTTTTGAATCTGGTCAAAACATTTAGGTCTGATTTAGAGATGGAACATTGAATCAAGTCTCTGTTACCCTAGTTCTACTGACTCCTCCCTTTAATCATCCAGACATGCCAAGCAAATTCACGTACACGTGACTAGGAAATTAGTAGTTGTTCATAACAGCTTTAGATAAGCCAAGAACGTGATGTTAATTGCCATTGATGCTAGACTAGTATTGTCAAATTACTGATGCTGCACATTTCATCATCGATTTTCTTCGTGTAAAACGTACGTGTCAAAGATCTTCTTCACACGCCTTTGACGTCAACTAGCTGACTCTGAACATACTCATATAAACACTCTTACAAAGATATAAGATTTTTAAACAAAGCGGTTGGGTCCTGAGTCACGTTTGTGAAATAGATGGATTCCTAGAAAATGCCTACACGGAGGGCAAAAATTTTCGGTCGCCTTTATTTTCAAAGACGACCTGTTTTATAATGGCATCTATTTGGTACCATCAATATTCCACCATGAATTATTGCACCAATTAACGGAGAGGTCTTTAAAAGGTCAACTCTTTCAAAATCATAGGAAATCAAATAATTGCTTCTACCTAGAACGAGAGAAAAGTTTAGAGCTTTAAAGCCTATCACTACCTCCATACTTACAATTAGTGTAGGAGCTTCACAAATTTTCCTTTCTGAGTTGAAATGTGCTGTCTAAAAATACGGAGCCTATATTAAAGACGGATGGATTCGTACTAAAAATGTAATAAATCGAGTCAGAAATATGAAGCAAGACGAGGCAAAACCACTTGATATTAAAACTTGGATTTCGAATGATGAATTGAATGGCTAACAAGGTATTTTATTAATCCTAAACAAGGCTTTAGAATGCTCAGACAGTCCTTTTGCTTTCAAGGACGTCGTTACGTCCCATTTCACGGGATAATACTCCAGTTGCCGTCGTGTTGGCAAGCATTCATTTCTTCATTGTCGTGAAACAACAGCAAATTCCATGTTACTATGGAAATAAGAGCCATGTGCTTTACTCATGTTGACACTTTACAATATTTTACACTTTAGGAGGTGTATGGTACAGCAATAATAATTTTGTCTTTCTTGCATCGAAGCACATGTTTGAATCTCAGTGTGATTATCTAAAGCAAAAAGTCCTCTTTACCCTCCGGCACTCTCTCTGTATGAGTCATGGCGGACCATACACTTTTCCGGCTAACAGTTAACGATTAACCGTTGTACATGACTATTTTGGCTGCTTATATCAGTAAAAGTTGCGACAGATGATGTATCACTGTAACAAGGACGTGCCCATTCCTTGTGACATTTAGACGCGTTGAAAGTTAAATTTGTTTATTTCTCGCCTTTTAGACTAGTAACTAATTGTTTCTTTTTGTCACAATTCTTCTCCACTATAATTTCTACTTTATTGGCTTCACTTTCGGCAATGGAATTATCTACTAGAATCTTGTAGCTTCTTTTCTTCTATGGAACGATCACCCTTTTATTCTTCCTTTCTTAGTTTAATCTCTTGATTCTTCTGCCTTCTTCATTAATGCCTTTCTTTTATTTGATACTCTTTTATTGTTCCTTCCTCCTTCAATTCCTTCCTGGTTTTTTCTTCTGTTTTCATACGTTCACTTTCACGTCTGCTGCAATAAGATGATTCTTTCTTCCGTGTACTTCGTACTTTACTCTTGTTGCATTGACCTTCTTTTCTGCTTTTATAAAGTGGATGCCTGCAAGGTCTACCTTACAAAATCGTATTAGTTTCAGCAAAGACGTAATTCACATACCTTCATGTGTAAGCATGCGATATTGACGTCGTAAATGTGTGCTTATTAGATATCAAAGCAGTCGCCATGCCAACCTCTTCAACTTTTTATTTCTATTAATTCATTGTCATTTTAATGAAGAGTGTTAATTAGCTTTTTCATTATTCCGCTGCCTGGCAAAATAGTACGGTATGCAAGGTGACCTAAGCAATGTACAAACATTGATAGATAATATCTCAAATGATAATGAGAATAAAATAGACATATTTAATCCAACGACTCTTAGATAAGATTAAAAAACAGGCGATGTGATTCTCTTCAAATACAGTTCTGTCGGCTATTTAGATTTGTAATCAATTAGACCTGTGAATGTAAAATCCTAGCCTCTCGATATGTGGCAACACTTTTCTTTTTGAGAATCAAGCCTTGTATTTCTTTTACAATCCTTCTCTACTTCGAATGCACTCACACCACTTCACATAAGGTATTTCCTCTAAAAAGCAACCTGAGGGCCAACTTATTTGGGAGTGAATGATTTATTACTTAAGGAATTTAACCATGACAATTTTACTTGTGTATGATAAGAACACTTTCTAAGTATCTTAGCCTTTTTTCTTGTGCATGGTGTCCAAAAGAGCGATTTTGCTTAACTGGATACTTCGATTATCCGACCCCCTTTGAGGAAAGGTGTGACCAGTAGCCACCAGATAATCGAGGAAGTACTGTAATACTTTGCTTGATTTCGTTGTGTTAGTTTTTATTAGTTTTTAAAGTTTGAAAAGATCCCAAGAATTCTTTGGCAAAACAGTTTACTGTGGATTCACAGTCAATGAAATAAAAGTCCGCAATAAATTATCACTTACCTGTGGCACCCAACCTCTTGGCTGTTTCTCAATGGGAGTCGAGTGTGCTTTAGTCAATTTTCGTACCGTGCCGCATTAATTGCGTAATATCTTCTGAACCGTTGATTATTTTCAGAAACAATTAACAGTTTTGGATTCTCCATTAAATTTAGCATCTAAAACGTGATCTTGATAACCAAAAACTTAGTGAGTAATAATTTTTCAAAGCTGATTTTGGGCTAATCTGCTTGACATGACAAAACACAATTTTCCGTAAGATTATTCTCATAATTTCCTCTTATCAACTACACAATTTAGGATACCATGACAAAAAAAATGTCTCGAGTGAGGAAGTGAGGTGTTTTTTTTATTATAGCTTGCTGAATTTTGCTCGGATCAAAACTGCTCATTTTATTTATTTTATTTCATTTTCGGACGCACTTCCCTCTGTCCTCGAAACATGTACTCTACACGCCTGAAAAGGCCGTAAGAAAAAAGCACGACAAAGCAATGTTGTTGTTTAAAGAATCCAAACGAATAGACAAACTCGGTCTGCATTCGCGGCACCTGTTGTCTAGCTTTAATGCAGACAGAAGACGACCTTTCCATCCCAATAGTCTCACTTTGTCGTTTTTTCATATATTGGCTTACTTTGGATATTTTTAGCGCTTATCTACAACAGAGCCACAATTAGGCACAATTGTTTCTTGAATTCTTGGCTTGGCAAGCTCGATACTGCTGCTCTCTTGGAGGAAATGCCGTTTGAAGAACAAAAGATGAAACGTGCTATTTTATGCTGTCAGTCGACCTTTGAGATGTGGGCTCTATAAAGCGGGTTTAGCACCATGACAGAAATTGACAAACCTCCCAGCTCTTTTTTGTGGTAGACACCATCCTTAGGATGGAAAGTTAGGATATTTCATTCTTTATAGGTCATCATAAAATATCCATAACGACAAGCCACTGAGGAGGAGAGTTATCGTAATATGGTGTAAGGCGCTAAGAGGATGACGAGTAATAAGTATATGAAGTATTGTATAATTTATATAAATTAGGCGTGAAATATTACTGTGTGCAATGTCATTTTTAATGCAACTGAAAAAGATTAAATTAATGTAAAAGTCTAAGAATTTGAATTTTAATAGTCAACGAGCAAGTTAGAGCTGGCTCTTTTCGAGGGGAAACAGAGGGTCATACGCGTTCAGTACTTGGATTGAAGGTTTTCGGAACAACAAGAAAGGAATGAATTAACAATATGAATATCCGTACGGACATAACAGTGATTATGTTATTGTCTAATCTTAAGCAATGCGTGAACAGAACTTAAGATTTATTAGAACACGAAATTTCGGTATAGTTTCTTAAACAAATTCTCTCCACACGAAGACACTAAAAGATTCATTAAGATTCGGCCTACGCCAGTTTAATTTATCAAATAACTAGGATAGCCAATTCCCATTAGATATCTCCATTGCCGATATGACAAGAGTTACGTTTAATAGTGCGTATGTTTTCTGTGATGCCCGAGAGAATGTTAAAACTGAGATGGGAATCTCTGTCTTTCTCCGTGATAGACTAAGCGGCTTGACTCTTGGCGCTGTTGAAAGGCATCTTATGCACGAAAATGCTCTATACTAACAGCTAGCATGAATCACGCCATTCATCCTGCCTCCGAATGTCATAGTATTTTGGTCAATATAACATAGGGGATGACTGGGTACGTGAACCCGATTGCGGTATGCATCTTAAGAAACTTTGATGAAAACGACGTTGAGTAATTCTGACACGGGCTACACAAGCGCAGATGAGCTGAAGGCATGGATGCCGGACAGAAATTTGTGGGGAGGTGTTGTTCGTCGAGCTCGAGATTTTGCAGTAGCAGCCTCGAGATGATGATGATGATGAATTCTGAATCTTAATATGTTCATCTGCGTTCGTTGCGTCCTACTGTCTACTCAACCTGAGTGTATGCTGATGTGACTTGTACCAGTCTCCCATTCATATTTCATCAAGTATTAGATTGAAGATATACTGCGGGTCATTTACATTGTTCGTGATCGTACGATTCTGACGCAAGCGTGTTTCTTTTGCTATCGTTAAAATCTCTGCATTATTCACCTTACTCGCCTTCTCTCGCAGAACGTCTACAGATAATCAGTGCATGTATCAATCGGTACCTCTAATCACGTACTACTCATCGGTCTGCGTTTTCGAAACAAACAAATACTAAACACGTACAGCTAAATTCAACACGCTAACTTTGACAAAGCTCATGACTTTCTTAGGTTATGTTTGGTTTCCTTCTACTATTTGCTGTTGAAAAGAATTCCTGTAACTCACTAATAGAGAAATACTATGCGTTTCTAGGACTGTTGAAATATTGCACTCTTTGCGTTCCAGTGATGACCCGAAAAGGCGTGTGATTTCGCAATGCTTAATTCGTCTACTTATGATAACTAGATTCTGTATGGAGTTCAAAGGTGTGCAGCCAGGGTAGTAATGTTCCGATAAGAAGCCCTATATTCGCTCACGAGAATCCCAGACGAAAATCCTAGACACGAAAGGAGACACCCTTGACTTTCTTGTCTCATACATTCCGGATCTTCAATTCTAGAACGTGGCAACATGACTTCCTTACGCGACCTTTACATATCCATATTCAAATTTTTAGTTAGGACTTTTAATTTCCAGCCTTCATCTAACATTCCGATGATTTCCTTTACTTCACGACTATTAAATTAGAATGTAAGCGTATATTCTCTAGTGCAATAAAATTCTAAATCTCTCTTCAATACTTCATTCTATATTTACTTCAATGCTTTCTAATTTAGGTGCTTACTCGAATTTGTTAGATGGCTGTTCAACTTCTAACATATATACGTTTTTTCTCATTTTTAATTTAATGTTCTTGCATACTTCATTTTTATGCATTCAATGCTTCTAATGACCATAAAGAAAGAGCAAAATGACGCCAAGATTTCTTGAATTTTCAAATTCAACTATATTGTGTTTAGTGTAAAAGTGAACGTACTCTACCATGTGAAAGCTCAGTAAAGTTCGAGCCAAAATATTCGAGTATTCTAATACCTACGAGATTATTCAGAACACTCAGCTACAGCGCAATGCTAGTGCTTGCGTTATCCACAATGCCCAGTGTACTCCTAACCCCTGCGTCTTCCTAGGTCGAGGTAAATCTCCTGGATCCAAAGCTTATGTATTTTCTTATCTGAAGCGGTTATTCGACTAACCCATTCTTAAACCAGTCAAAATTACTGACACATTTTGATAAACAATAATGCATTAATAGCAGATTTATAGAACAGTATAAAGGTACGTTAGTAGAATGTAAGTTAAATGTATTTTGCACCATAATGTTATTTGACCCTACCCCATTAATACGACCAAATTTCCATGGCCGGGAGGTGGTCGCATTAATGGTGCTCCGCCGTAACTCGTAACTTGGCAGTACAGGTAGCGTACACGTTTTGGTAGCAACAGATAGTAATACAACATAATATCTTAAAAAATTACCTTCATAAACTAATCATTGTGAGCTATATTTAACTAGCTTATGATGGTTCAGTTATTAAAAGAAAAAGTGATCCTGAATTAATTTCATTCGACGATCTGAAGTCGCAAGTAAATTTATTGAATATTTGTTCAAATAGAATAAGTTTCATTCTTTTTCGTTGAAGCTAATACTTTTGACATTTTATTGAAGTGTTGATTTTAGCTACCCAGAGCCCCAGAACTATATTGCAAAAATTTTGTTCCAAGATGTTATAACTCGGCACTCGTTGATCAGCCTAACTTTCTTCTTACATTCTGTGATAAAATGCAACTGCTATCTGCATGTGTTCCTAAAGCGGAAAGGTCAGCAATGGCATTTTGCAAACGATTCAAGTCCTTCATACAGTGAGTAAGTTAATATCTTACTGGGAAGTCCAAGAGTTAGTTTGTACGTTTAATACAGAGCTTTCTAGACATTTGTTGGTGATATTTTTTAGGAAACATGTATTTCCTGTTTTCTTGCGTTATCAAACATCTTCTAAAGCCCTTTGTAAAGTCTACACAATTCTCTTAAATGGCTCCTTTTTGAAAACAAATTCGTTAAGATAAAGCAAGGTCGTAGCATAACTAACTTGTCAAATAGCATGATATGTGTTCAGTTATTCGCTTTAAAACAATTCAGACTTAAACTACATGGAATGCTTTCTAGGTATTGACAATAAAAATTAAGATATACTAATTGTATTCTCCTGGTAAAATTACCACAATCATACCATATTTTGAATCGTTGCAACGACCATCAAGTTGCTGATGCAATAATAGTAGGTTGATTTACAAAATGTCACGAACGGTATTAAGAGATATACTTTCAAACATTTTGACCTCTAATGATGCAGATATAGAGATATATATATAGTGAACAGAAAGTATTATGATATCCATGAAAATTATGACTTCTTATCCCAGTCTATCTCTGCTTCCAAGCGTCACGGAACACCTTTTTCTCTCAGTGGTCAGTCAGGAAATTTGATGACGTCAAATGGTTTCGAAGGATCTAGTATATTCGATGACGAGTTCAAATAAGTGTCAAGAATTTCCGAACAGGTCAAGAGGGCTTGGCTGTCATGAAATACCGACTCGTCTGTTTGTCTAGAAAAAGAGCATTCATTTTTGCTACCTGATTCTGGTTCTTTTCACTAATAGGAGAGAAAATAAAGTTGCATGTTTGTTGCCGTGATTTCGGAAATTATGACCTTGACATAATTAGTTAATTAAGAAAACAAAGACTATATTAAAACAACAATTTGCCCTAAACAAGTCAAAAATAGCACGAAGCATTGGTTTACCTTATTGTGTACGTGTACGTCCAATACTTTTCTTATATGCTTTTGTGCAAACCTGTAATACTTTGGTTGTAGGTGAGGTACCGACATACTGCGCTGGCGCGAGGGCCGTGCCCTTATTCTTGTATAAAAGCCGCTGGTTTGGTTAAATTCATTAAACGTTTGGTCTTCTGTTAGAGTGAATGCACAGACGGATATCTAAAAATGCTGATTAACCAAGGTGGTCATTTCGAGAATCTAATCCTCCGGATTAAAGTACATGTTATAACAAAGTACTTTCTGTGGTCCTTACGATGTTTTCAATTTGCACTGGCATGCATTTTAGTTCCCGTTGTCTTTTTTGCTGTTTCTATCATGTACAAGTCTGGACTGTATCGGAATCGTATTAACAAGTTGATGGAGAACTTTTCAACACTGAATGTGCATCAGTTCGAAGTGACTATGTTCTCCCTAAAGATGCTGGCTACAACGATTAAGCAAATACAAATTGATATCTTTAAAACTACTAAAGAAGGAGGAAAATCACCCAACGCAAGAATTTTTAAAGTTGTACCTGAATTAACAGAAGGACAGCCAGTCAGAATGCACACGTTAATGCGCCCAGGGTATCCACTAGTGGTAAATTTTGGCAGCTGCAGCTGACCCTCATTTATGACGAAGCTGCAGGAGTTTCGTGAGATTACCATGACTTTCGCGAACCAAGCAGACTTTGTGGTAATTTACATAGAAGAAGCCCATCCCATTGGGGAGTGGCAATTCAAAGTAAGTGAACAGATTAAAATTCAACACACCGTGTTAAAAAAGCTTTGCCTGAAAGGCTTCCTTAATTAAAAGTATGTTACAACCTTGATATTTTTCCTCGATAAATTCCTATTTCATTGTTTTCGATTATTGTTTCATTTGACTATTTAACGGTTTAGCTAAAAATGTAGTAACGTTTTACCTTTGTCTCTAATTTTCAGTTTAATATAAGGCATGGCTGATTTATTATTTCTTACTATGTTAACTGAAATACTATTATCCTTACCTATTTTTGTTAGGATGCTACAGCATTCAAGCAACATCAAACCTTAAAAGAGCGCATGGAAGCAGCAGATTTTCTACGGCGTGATTTTCAAGATTTGGATATATACGTTGATTCGATGACCAACGAAGCAAACCTGCTTTATGGAGCTTTTCCCGAGAGACTTTATATATTAGAAGACGAAAAAATTCAGTACCAAGGTGGCATCGGTCCTTTTCTGTATAATTTGTCCGAAGTGAGAAAATGGCTTGAAGCTAACAGGAAGAACGTTTAGTTTCCAGATCCGCATGAGTGGGGGTGAAATTAATTTTTCCCCTTCTTGTATAAGCCAATATAACACAATTTGAGTACGTAATATTTTCTTCCATAATAACTGCAAAGATATACAACGATAATGAAATGTCTCAATAAGGACGGCTACTTCTGAGCGTGGCATACGAACAAAACCAGTAGATACAGCATTATTATCAATTTTTCAAGCAATGTACAAAGAAACGTTTAGGTGTAGATGTAGAAAAAAGCTGTGCTTTTAAATGTCTTTTACTGTAAGTAGCTATTTATGTGATGTTATTTATTATTTGTCGTAAGAAAATTTTTGAGTCAGCAAGAACTCCTTTTGTCGAAACATACATGTAAAGTAGGAATAAAGCAAGAACTAGCGATATACTGATTATCTTTGGAGTAGAGTTGATATGACTTTCCTTAGATTTGATTTGAATTTTATCGCAAAGTACTAGCTCGTTAATCTTAAGTTGATGTTAGACGAAGGTTAAATGGTTCCATTTAAGTTTTCATCTGCGTTCGGAAACTTTAATTGTTGGCTTAATATTATCTTGTATTTGATTTGGGAGTATTTAGGGTAGTAAAGTCTCAGTTTTCGAAGGAAGTGTCGGTTTGAAATCAAATTAAGTCTTCTAGACTTGTAATAAAATTTAATAAACAATGTTTAAAGTAACAGAATTGATTTATTTCTTGATGTTTTTTCTTAAAATATCCCCGAAGCAGTCCAAAGATACTCTTTGCAGTGTAGCTATTAAACGAGCTTGATGTTATATAGTTTTACTAGGAAGGAATCCTATAGTTCCATTTCTTCACCTATCTCTGTCTTCGATAGTTAAACAAGGATCTAGACCAGTTAATCGAATGAAATAACGTAGACAGGCGTGGATCTACAACTAAACTCGAGCCAAAATCCCTCTTGTTACAGTCCAGACAGATCACCAATGAGCTACCAAGTCAACATAAAGTGTAGAGTGTTAACGGAGAGTCGTAAGTAAGGTACGTAGAATGGATTGCACTCTTTCTTGAAAAGACATCGACAACATCAAGGTCTAACTGGTCACTTTATACTGGTAGCTTTCAAACTACAAAAAACAAGTTTAATGGTCTTTCAAGTATTAATTTTTCCTGAGCAACAATTGTTTTTCTGCATAACTATCTACAACAGTTCTCTCACTGCCTTGACATTAAAATTTTCGAGGTACAAAGCCATGCGTCTTGCGAAAGATTGGATTACTTTACAATGGCATAGCTGAGGTATCAAGACTGTAAATCAAAAATCCTGCTGAAAACTAGAGTAACCAACCTTTAAAAAACTTCTAAAATTGTCTTACTAGGGAACACTAATTTTCTGTTGAATTTTCCTATTAGCTGTCTTATATCATTATTTCTAAGCCTAAAAAGAGTCAAGGTGCTACCTACATGCAACTTTTTTTACACAATTTACATTGTAACAAATACACTATATTACTAGAGTCACACCCAATCTATGGTTTATATGATATAACTCACTACCATTCCTGTTAGTAAAAATATCACCACTTTTAAACCAATCACAAACCTTGCATGGCCTTTTCCTACAACCCCTGTCACCGTCTCATCTAATCTAATTTCTATTTTAATTTGGCTCCTACTAGCCTATCTCTCAGCTACTTTGTCCTGAGTCATGAGACTACGGGTTGCTTCAATGTTCTAGAGGCCTCCAGTAAAGTTTGATGCTTATGCAATATTCTTCTAATCGTATTACGTGCTGGGTGGTATGTAAGAATTAATGGTACCTTTGCCTGCTTAATTCTATCTGTCTATCTGAAATTAAAAGACTTCTACCTACCTGGTGTGCTCTGTCTACCTGCTCCTGAACAAATAGGTCCTTCTAACTTCTACCCACCAACCAATGCACCAAGTTGTCTATCCCTTTCTCAAAACCCTTAAAGTTGAGCAAATCCTGCGCATTATAAGTGCTTGACAGTATAGAATGGATTTATGTTTACCATGGATGGTATGACGTATGGTTGATTCATTGACGGTTGTCTGTGTTAAAGTATAAATCTGTCTCAAACCTGCCCTCTACACATTTAGCTGAAATATCTGAAAAAGACACATCTGTATGCAAATACTGTTAGGTAAACTTTATTGCAGGATGAAGTGAATCCAGATGACTCCCCACTCCATTTGTCCAAATGAAAAATTGTCATTAAAAAACTGAAAAAATCACAAAGCACGTACAGACTCTGTGCTAGTACCCTTCGCTCTAAACTATCCAAAAACAAATTAGTATTATGCGATGCAAACTTAGTGACAATTTCAATGCCTTTTACCTATTTAGAATATAGCACATTAAATTCGAAACAACTATTATCTAAAACTGGCTAAGCTAACTAACGTGTTGGCTGGTGCTTGGAGTGCTGTATAGAATGTAAAGCATGAAGCATTGCTACCGGACCTTCCTCGTGACATATATATATGTATATGTATATGTATATATTGCCTTGCAAATTTGCGACATTGCGCTGAAAACGTACTTAAAAGCCTTTCTCGTCTGACACCCTCCAGGGTGTAAATCGTCA
>JANTCA010074620.1:0-14149 GCA_024741275.1 Chironex yamaguchii
GTTCTCGAAATATTTAGTTAAAATCCATCAATACCATAAATAGATTTTTATGACGTCATCACTTGAGTAGTCTATTGTCTTTGTTATCCTCGTCATTGCCACCTTCTGTGGGTGAGTGGCCGAGTGGTTAGAGCGCTTACTCTCTGATCAGAAAGTTCTTAATTCGAATTTGCCTTCTGGCACCTTTGGTAAGCACCTGATAACTATATGCCACGGGTCAACCCAAACCATGTGTGGGAAATTGGGTACGTCAAAACTGTTAAGAAGCCGTCGGATGGTTGAGCTAGCACGAACCCCAAAACATCGTAGTTGAGATCATGGGTGTTTCGTCTTGTTCAACCAATTGATCGCACTAGTTTAGTCACGCATGATCAAGAACACCAAAATCATCAAGGAATTTTTCATCTATGTCAATAACAGTCGTTCCTCATAATCATTGTTTATCATTGTTGTCAGTCTTCCTCAGTAACCTGTAAGATTTCCGTAAGACTTACCGCCAGACACTTTGTAATTCAAGTTGCAGCCACCTTTGCTTAGTTTTTCCTTATTCCTGTCAAGTTTGCAGACTTCTGCACTTGTATACGCTAACATCCCTAACTACGTTGAAGTTATAGTTATAGTTTTGTATATATGTCAGAACAAGTTGTCTCATACTTGCTTCTACGTCCTTCACAAATTGGTGCTGTGACCAGGATTGAGATATTACATCTAGTCGTTGGATTTTATTTACTTTCATGATGCAATGCCGCCCAAGCAGAAAGCTTCATTGGAAAAATTCAAGCAAGAGAGAAGACAACTTTGCCGTTCTTTACGAAAATCCACAACAAAGTGCCCATTCTTTTCAGTAAGGAATTTCTAACAAACGAGGAATTTATGCTACTCAATGCATTTTCACGTTCCAAGTTACCTCAATTCAATCTCCTCACCTTTAAAGGCTATGTCATGGAATGGTCTGGATTCTGGGAACGATTTCAATCCCAAGTCTCCTGTGCTTCTGATTTCGGCAAAATTTAAATACCCCATGGGTCAGCTTACAGGAGAGGCCTTGGCCGCTATGAAATTTTAGAGAGCTTTGGCTTACCAAGAAGGATCATCCATGCCCATGTAATACACTTACTGAATCTCTCCAAACCTTCTCTTGTGGCCAGTAGCCTACACCAATTTTACATTTCAATAATGGGTCGTTCCCTGGAATCCCTGCAAGTTGATGCAACCCCTCGACCCCATTCCCTGTCCCCATTATTGAAGATAAGCTGTCCAATAAAGTTCACTGTAACATAGGTGATTGTCTGTTTCGATTTAAAGGGCTTCATTGACTTATTCAAGGAGTATATCATTCGACACGTACAAGCCACGAACACACATTGGCCAATCCCAGCAGTCGAAACCTCAATCTACTTTCAGTACCTTATCTGGCTCTGCTCATATCCGTTGCCAACTTTGTATGGGCACACATGCCACCCAGCATTGCCCTCAGTCTGCTGGTTATAAATTAACTGCTGTTAGTTACAACACAATTTTCCTGAATTATTTTATATCCAGGGCATTGTGTATCTCAATGCGATGCTAAAGCCACTGTGGTAAACGTGAAGTGAAGCATCATACAGCCATTCAGGGGATTAAAATCCATCCTAATACACAATCAACCAATCCATCCTGAACAAATCCTTTGTCTCGACAGCACCCATCGCAAACCAATGCGCACGTTGCCGTAGCTTCTCATCGTCCACTTCCCTCGGTTCCTGATACCCCACCTGAAGCTCCCATGTCTACCCAGCCAACTGTTTCCAATTGTGCCTTTGCTTCAGCGCATCCTACAAAATTCGATGTTGACGGTAACCTGTTCAAACTTGTTTGTCTTTTGGATGTTGATTCGAAGATTGTTTGTAAAGGTACTAAAACATTAAATCCCGCTTGTACTGGTGATATCCGATATTCGACTGAACACATTGCTACCAGTAGCACAATCGTTCCTCCACTTCGCCTTTAAACGGCTAAATCTGTCGCCATTTCTGCCGACAAGAAAATTATGGTCAGAATCTTCTTTGATGAAGGCTCCAAATGTAGTTACGTTCGCACCGCATCTGCATCCTAGTTAGGATGAATCCATTTCGAATATGAATATTTTTCCGTCTCAGATTTAGTCGGCCATGTAACCCAACATAGCTATGGAGTCGCCATCGTTGGATTAGATACCATGCAGGGATCAAAGATGTCCATGTCCTTTTTACTGATAACCCTTACAACAATATTGTGTTGATGGTATCACATCTAACCCCCTTCTTCAAGATTTGCCATTGGCTAACGATTTCCAGGAGAGTTTATTTGTTGATGACATATTATTAAGCATAGATGCCACTTACCGTTTGTTTGGCAATGTTTTTCAGACTGTTCCAGCCCACTAATACAAGAATTTAAGTTTGTATACGTCTTTTCAGGTCTCTTGTCAAATGATTTAACTCTTACCAATGCATCAACACATTATGACCCGACCTTACATTCCCCAAATGTTACTTCCCCTGTCACGGATACTGACACTAGCCTAGACGAAACTACTTCGTTTGAAAATCTGATGACCAATGCATCTTTGTTTCTTCAAATTGACTGTCTTTTACAAGATCGTTCGCTTCTGACCCACCTCATGGCGCAAACACAAATGAATGTTTGCATACTTACCACCAACAAATTGAATTTTACAATGGTTCCTATTATGCAACTCTTCCATAGAAAGCTGACCACCAGCCTTACCTTCGAATTTAAACCTCTCTAAGAAACGCTTAGTCACATCCCGTGTAAACAAGGTAGGCCTCGTGGATTCTTACTGTGCAGTACTAGCTGAACGTTTGGCGAGTGGCTACATTGAAGAAGGTCCCGGTTTGAACCGCCCCATAGCCCGAAGAAGTGTGTCATTACTTTGAGCTGAAGAATTCCGAGACCACACCCCTAAAAATTGTATTAGAACGTAACATCGGTCAAGTTACTCTCAGCGACTGCCTTTATACTGGTCCTTGTCTTATATTCGGTCGAACTCTTCATTCGCTTCCCTAAATATCCATTTATTGCAGACATTCAACGTGCTTTTGTTTATATTAACCTCAAGGAAGCCCACAAACCTTTGGTTCGTTTCTTGTAGTACAAAGATAATAAGCCGGCGAACGATGTCTGTGTGTGCACATACATACAATGCTCTCGTTTTTGGTCACACGAGCAGTCCTATGACACTCCTCGCTGTTTTACTTGACAGAAGCATAATGACTTCGTCAAGGTTGACCTCCCATAAAAGTGTTATGACCTCGTCGATTAAGTCCTTACCGGTATTCAAACCGAGGCTGAAACAGCAAATTACTTTCACAGAACGTACGCGATAATGCAAGATAGTTATTTCTCACTTCGACAATGGTCTACAAACTCGCCTAGATTATAAATCCTCAGCTACTTTTAGTAAGTTTTTCGTTCTTCCCGTCACGTTTGCAGTATTGTGCATTTGTATATGCACGCCTCCCTAACTTTGTTTTAAGTTACATGTTTAACAATTTTATAGTTTTGTATATACGTTAAGACAAGTTGTCTCTTCACTTGCTTTTACGTCCTTTACGTTATTGCCTGAAGGGAAATAACTCTATATTTTATATGCTATCAATAGGCATGCGCAGTTTTGAATTGTGTATTAGTATCTACAAGACACTTCGACGGATGTTTCTTTCAAAAATGATAAACGATCATATATAAGGAAGCAACCTCAAAATAATCCGAAAGAACACGTCTGAACATTTGAATGTATGACCGAAAACTAGGTTTTACACAAATGTTTTTCATCTCAATACCACTTACATGACTGACATTTTTATTTTCCTTTTGTCTTAGCAAAGTCATAAAGCACGCCTATTTAATGTTAAAACGTTACTTTTCGTACTTCTTCATTTTCTTTATCTTACCAGCTTAAGCAAATCTACTTACATCAATTGCAGCTTGCTTCTTGGACACCGTGCCACTTTTTACGACTTGTTTACCTTTGCATTTGGCAATACATGTTGTGTCTGGTACTTTATGTTTACATTTATCCCATTCACAACAACTGATCCATTTGCCAAGAATGGGGGAACATTGTCTTTTCCACTTTGGACCACCTATGCAAACTAACAAGATATAAACAAATTAGTAAGCTAAACTAAAAGGAAATGCATTAATTATTAACAAAAACAAGACAGATATGCACTAATTAGTAAGATAAACTAGAAATATGGCACTAATTATTAACAAAAACTAGACAGATATGCACTAATTAGTAAGATAAACTAGAAAAATATTCACTAATTACTAAGATAAACTAGAAAAATATGCACCAATTAGTAAAATGAACTAGAAAAATATTCACTATTTACTAAGATAAACTAGAAAAATATGCACCAATTAGTAAGATGAACCAGGAAAATATTCACTATTTACTAAGATAAACTAGAAAAATATGCACCAATTAGTAAGATGAAGAAATATATGCACTAATTACTAAGATAAACTAGATAGATATACACTAGATTTTCTCAGCGCATCCGTTTGTAAAAATGACATTGGTCATATTTGATGGTACAGTTCAGGGTAAATAATATTAATGGCGAAGAAACATTTTCGCATCGTAAAGTGCCATAAGACTTGCACGAGTGAATTTGTGAAAAAAATAGACAATAAATGAATTATTCAGGCTTAAAGTAAATCAATCAATAAAATTTATTTATTTATTTAGATTTTTAATTAGTCAAACAATTGATTTTTTAGCCAAGACGTTACTCAATGAATCATTTAATAATCCAAGTAGTCAATTGCCTAATCAAAGTGATGACAAATCCAACTTCTTACCCTTTCCACATTCATTGACACAATCATCATTTAGTTCTTTCAACACCTTTTCCACTTTGTTGCATCTATCTTCAATCTTCCTTTCTTGGTCATTAGATTTTTGCTCAAGTGTCGTATACTTTTGACTTGCTTTGTCATAGATCTTGCTAAATTTATTGAATTTCAGTTGAGCCTTCTCGTGCTCTTCTTTCAATTCATCCGAAATTGTAGTCAATCTTGTAATGGCAATATTCGTAATTTCCCGTAATGCAGTGGGAAAGCATCCAGATACCTGCAATGAATAAATACGTTAGTGAGAAACTGTCTATGCATAACTAACACAAAGTCACTGACAAGTCTTTAAAGGATTAATGACCACGACATGACAAAATGATAAGATCATTAATTCCATTGAAGAAAATGATAACAACTAACGGTTTATCATTTAAGTAAATGAAGTACTCCAATGTGTTGTAAAATAGGTCTTAATTGCCTTCGGTTAGTTCCATAAAATGTGCACGTGTTCCTGATGATAAATATTGAAATACGCTTATCTATTGTTATTCACCTTGCATTCTATGAAGACTTGTATTCGATGATAGATGATCGAATGAAGCAAATATTTTGACTACCAGATAGCTGCGAAAACCTAAAAATAGTTTAAGTCAAGTTATTTACTATCTTACCCTTACTCATTTTGAGTGCTTTTCAAAATATTCAAAGCAATGCTTTCTATGGGCAATTCTGAACTCACAGAGATATTCACTCTCCAAGCACGTAAAAACTGCCGGATGATCTCACCTAATCGGATAAAACGCACCTATAGACAGATTTGAATATTTTCTATTTTTGTCAGCTATGTATTTACGATGGTATTCCAGATTACAGTGCTATGTCCGAAACTAGATAATAGTGTTTATACAGTACACGCAAATGGACATATAACCACTTTCACTCCTGGGTGTTTTCTGGTGACATAAAGACAGGGCCACCAAACAAATTTTCCCCAATTGCCCTCCGGCTGAACATAATTTGTGTACGGCCATGCTACCTATGTATCCAATTAGAATATTTTTAAAACTGCCATGTTGATTCACCCCAGTCCATTTCATAAATTGGCTTTGAAACGTAGGTATGATTAATCTGATACTAAATTTCATTTACTGAAATATTAAAGTTACCTGGAATCGCGCACTTTCCAATCTTCCATAACTAGAATGCACAGATACATTACATGTAAACGTGTTAAAGAATTGTCCAAAGACAGAGAATTGAATTTCTTGATTACATATCTTAATTGCTACATCGGATGCAATCCCCAACATTGTTGTGAACCCAGCTACAACAATATCTCCCGTAAGTTTAGATAATTTCACTGACATCTTTGGTCCATTTTCAATATCTGATTTACTTCGATGTAGTTTAATTAGTCCATTGGCAATCTCAAGTGGGGGAAATAAAATTTCCAGCATAATATCTTTTGGACAATGAATACAAATTTCACATGGTGCAGTCTGGCCTGTGATATTGATGTTACCATGTAAACGGAAACCAGCCTCGATTTTGTATCCCAGATGGTAAACCATTTTGCCTGCAATCAAGAGGACAAAACTACTTCAGCAATCTTTCTGTGATACAAAACTTGAAAATAGCCTGGAAAACTTGCGACAAAAAACATACTTAAAAGCCTTTTTGTCTGAAACACGTTAGGGTAAGAATCACAGGAAGGAAAGTATAGATATATAGTTATAAGAAACAAGTATAGACAAAACTTTTGGCCCTCAAAAATGGCCTGTATACTGCCTTGGCTAGGCAACGTTTCAATCAGAGAATGAGTCAAACTGAGAATAAAAGTTGTAGTGAAACGTATTTCTACTGTCAAACCCAGAATTGCTTTTTACAACTAGGAAGATCTTGCCATCCATTCACAAGGATTGTGTACCTACCACACAAAAGAGCTTAGTGGTATACAAAATTATGTGTCCGTGTGAAGCCCGGTATGTAGGTCGCACTCCTTAAAGATTGGGTGACAGGATCAAACAGTATGTTTCAGTCACTGTACGCCAAGCATCAATTCCTACTAGAGAACAGCCATCTCGCGCTTGTAAAACTAAAATGACTGCCAAAACATGCGATTCTGCCATAGGCCAACATATACTAGAAAGGTCGGACTGCGCCAAAATGTATAAGGACGAGAATTTTCAGATAATTGGCGCAGCTAGATCGCCTTTTCATTTAAGCATATTAGAGTTTGTCTAAATTAAAACAAGAAAACCAGTACTCTGAAGACAGAAAGGCTTTTACACTTGGACCCTTCGAATAATGCTTTTTTCATTTTCTCTTTGCCTTTTTTCTTTGCTATTTATGACTGACTAGTTTCGATACGTGTTTCTTATAAAATGGTTGCCATATACGTATACTTTCCTTTCCGACGATTCAAACTCTCAAGAATGTCAGAGGACAAAAGCTTCTAAGTATGCTTTAAGCGCAATGTCGCAAATTTTTAAGGCGATATACAAAAGATACTTATGGGTCAAATGTAAAATATCAGTAATTTCATTATTTTAATTCTGGTTTTGTTTAAGTTCGTCCTTAATTGATAACTGTCCGTTATAAACCCGAATGTGATGTGACGTGCAAAGTGAGGTTTCTAAAGAAAGTTTTCAAACTACCATGGACTGACAGAGCAAGCAATGAGGATGTTTTAAGAAAAAAGAAAATGGAAAGAAAATTGGTGAAAGTAATAAGAAAGAGGCAGATACAATTTCTGGAACATTTATGAGATGCAAAGGACTTAAAGAATTGGTGCTGATGAGTAGAATTAAAAACAAAAGAGGAAGACAAAGACAGATGCTTATCACCATCCTAAGGATAGATCTTTGAACTGACAAAAGCAATTGCTTCATTCTGGGAGTTATCAAAAGATTGCAGGAGGACAATGATCACGAAGGGCTTTTCCGTGTTGTGCAGCCATTTTTCTTTCTTGCATTCTCTCCATTCCTCTCCGAAGGTAGAACGTCCACCAAATAAAATGTTATGTTAAACTACCAAGATCTCCATCATGTTAAGAGCAACGCCAAAAATGTCATATACAAGCACAGGTTTGCATAAAATAAACTAACATTAATCTCTTGAATTTACCTGCTGGGTCAAAGGCAAACGAGGCTGTGACTCCATCGGGAAATCCTGCCTCTTCAAGCATACGAGGCAACAAACGATTAATTGTGAAAGCTTTAGCAAGGCCATTGAGACTGAAGTTTTTAATTTGAGAGTAAAAGTAATTTCTCATCGGTGTTGAGGGGTTAATGACGATGGTAGCCGGTGCCGAAATCATATCCGATGTTTCACCATCTCCAATATGGAAAACGCTTGATAATTCTGAAAATAGACGAGAGAAATGCAGTAGCTTGGCGTTTTAATAAGAGCTAACGAAATCAGGATGGATTCAAGAAACAACAAGGGAAGTTTCAACTTAAAATCTCCTTTGAAATGACAGTACTCCTAACGTTTTTAGTCATCCAAATGATGTCAATCAAATGAGTTAATCTATGAGATCGTGTCCTGTCATCATGAATCTATCTGTGGGTTAATTTTGCTAAACAATATGACTCTTGATAGAGACATTGGGGCAGTGAACGAGTGTTCAAGGGAGAGACCTGAATCATTACAATGTTAAATTAGGAAGCATCTAAACATTAAGCGCAAACTCCTCAGTGTGATGTCGACAGTTTTACGCCAACACGTCTGCTAAATACTTGGCAGGCTCCTTAAAATTGCACAAACTCTACACAATTTCTATTCATAAAAACGTGACTTTCTTTCCTGCTATCTATTGTTTTTGTGCTGTTTACGACTTCCATCGACACCCTTCACAGTCAGGGGACGCTTCCTTACGAATACAAGTATAAAGTGATTAAATACACACTACCACACAGTAGAGAACACTTTGCAACAAGGGTTAGTCGAACAAGGTACAGTTAGCTCCGTCACATCCATGACTAAAGACACATTGTAACAGAAGTGGTCTTCATTATGCAAGAAAACACTGCAAACAGTTATACCTAAGATTTGTGGAGGTGATCCTGGTTGAATAGTGTTTAAATATTCCACGTTGGAAAAGTAAGCGTAAGACATTCCGAATGGCATCCTCCAATTTGACTTTAATTTCAGTTGAAGTTCCACTGTCCCGGATGTACCGAGACTTAATGTACCTGAAAAAGAAAGCCAACCGATAAAGGTAGACACATTCATGTGTGTCTGTATGTCTGTCTGTCTATCTATCTATCTATCTTAACTATCGATTTATTTGTCTCTGCTCATTAAATGTTTCTACAAGCCATCTTTACAGTCTGAATACAATCTATAATCACATAAAAAAATTCGATGAGTTCGTGATAAAATATTCCGCATTAATTACGTTTTTTCTGGCAGCAGCAAGTAGCACAACCAAACAGATAATTGTGTGCAGTATACAAACATTGCACTGGTACCTGTATACATTGTACAATCGCCTGTCACACTTGTAGCATACAAATAAAGACAAAACACTCTTTGGTGTGATCCTCTCTAGACAAAAAGTGAACTCTGTCAAAACAAGGCAGCGAGGACATGACATAGTAAGATTTTTCAAAAAACCCTTCCCCTTACCCCAAAAAAAGAGAATAAGTGTGAAGCAAAGCACTTCCAATAAATGAGCAAGAGGCTTTAATTACTTTGCAATACTCACCATGCAATTTCAAATCAGGATCTTTTAACTTAATAATAACCTGAAAAAACAGTTGAGCTTCCTCATCCACATTTATTATAAATTTCAATTTTAAAATGTCAATATCCTGACCCAACTTTAAAACTCCAGTGTGTTTTGCGGCTAAATGCATGCCATCCTGCTTTAAAGTCCCTCGAAGGAGAAATTCAAATGAATCCTTCAATAAAAACTTAATTTCTTCGCACAGAGAGTCATCTCTACAATCCGATGGCATTTGGAGTTTTGCCTGTAAATGTACACCTGAATAAAAATAGAGATTAATAAAATTCATAAACAATAAGGTATATCCTTCAATAAGATACACATCAAAACTAAAATATATGTATCCACAAAAATGTTTACTTAAGTGATTAAAAGGCACAGACTGAAATGTACATTTAAATGTTACTAGCAACGTAAATTCCATTCAAATATATTTATCAATAATTTTGTAACATCATTCGATGCTATGCGAATTATTAGAAAAGACATCTTCGTCATGTTTCAGTTAATCTTTTCATTAAATTATGATCTTCGTTTAATGCAGAAGCAATTTACACGATAGACAAGCAAACATGAAAGCAACACTAATCGCTCATGTAACAACACAGAGCATCTAAACTTACAACACCAGAGTTACATGATATCAAACTGAAGAAGGCAAAGCCATTTGGCATTAAAATGTCTACCATACCTTTTTTCACAGGGACATCTTTCAGAGTCAATGTGTCAAACGAAGGAATACCCTTGGTTGAAGTCAAGTCATGACCTGATAATGTGATTGCTGTGAAAAGAAAAATAAAGACCATCAAAAAAACATCAGTCAACAAAATCACTTGTTGAGAGAAAATACGCAGCTAAAAACTAAGATATTTGCTATCACATTTACATTAATGATACATATTTGGACGCAAGAAAACAACGATTACTAATATGAAGGGATGTGAACGACGGAGGATATATAGCAGGCTCTTAAATGAGTTCTGTAGACGACAATAGTTGCAACAGCAGAAAATGGCTCCGGAGATTGAAAACATCTCCTTGCTCATCTCAATTCATCTCTAGATGGTGTCCTTTAAAGAAATTGAGAAAAACACGACAAAGAAAGACACCTTTTAAGCTAGACTGAAAGCATTTCTAATAATTTATTATTGTTCCAGCAAGAAATGAAGGCAACACGTACTTACCAATATCAAGTTTTGGAGACCAATCATCATGGATAAGATTTCGATTGTAAACTTTTCGTATAAATGAAGAAATTTTTATTTTCTCAATCACAATCCCTATGACCATAATAGTCTGTTTACCCAGATGAAAGATGAAACCTTCGCATTTTACCCTTCTCCATGCGAATAGAACTGGACGTCCAATGAACCTGAAAAAAAGCAACAAAAAATAGATGATTTACAAACCACAGTGTGAAAAAAAATCGACCACACTTTCAAATTTTCTAAATGCGAGTTTAGTATCACTTTAAGTAAGTCAACATGCCTGTAACAATAGACAACTGATTGAAAACTGATTGAATGAAAACTAAAGTATTCTTGAATGAAAATTCGTTTTGTAAGTCGAATACTCTTTTTTATCTTGTTAAATACTTGTCTTACTTATAACATTGTTATACCAAAGCTAATGAGTTGATATGGCCATTTGTAACCATTCCACTCAAATAGGTTTTATAGCAGTGCAGTTACTCTTTACAATTGTCTGCTTTTCACTGTCCTCTGTCTTTTTATCTGTCTGTCTGTCCGTTAAAACTTCAGTTTGATGTCTGTAAGTCTTGTCTTTGATTTCAATAAACAATGATTTTACACCAGCATAGTATAGACGTTTTCTATATCAAATTTAATGTGACCAATTTCTAATTTTATCAGTGTAGTTTTCAACGGTAAAGTGTGCCTGTGGCATTACAGAGTGTAAATACATAAAACTAAAGTCAGCAATAACTAGCAAATGAAATTAATAAAACAAGATAGGCATCTGTAAACAAATTATAAACAAGTAAAGGAGTAAATAAGTAAATAAATAAAGATAAGGACCTAAATATTGTCGTGTTTACTATTTAGAATAAAATGTTTGTTTTCCTACCTGAGCGTCATTCTAGGTCCAATTCTTCCCTTGATAATAACATCCAACATCTGAAAGTCATTGAAACTTGAGTTTTTCATCTCATCATCACCGAGAAAGGTCGCACGAAATATTTTGTTGAGTTCTTTGACTTTAATAGTTTTACTCTTGGCAGTGAAAATATACCCAAAGCCTTTTTTTCGTTCCACATTTTGCTCCATGTAGCCATTTGCAACTTTTAATTTCCCATTCGCAGTTATTTTCCATGGTGCATTTGGAGAAGGTTTTTGCAAATTAAATTGTGGATTCGAAAGATACGCGATCCCGTTTCCGTATAATACATTACCCACCGTAAAAGCGGAAATGGACACTGCACGTTTTTCAATATCATAATCTAATACATTGACATTCACTATGGGTAATTCATCTGTGAACATTGCCCTTTTTTTAGGAATTTTTAATTTCGCAGACGATGAAAGTAGTGATAGCAAAATTTGTAAATGAACTCGAAATCGTTGTGGAAATCCGAACTTTAAAGTGGTTGATTTAACATCAATATTGGTTGCTATGCTTTGTGCTATTTCACTAATGTCTGCTTTAGGATTTTTATTGAGGATGATATTCTTAATGGGAAGAGTTGCTGTCATTTTTACTCCTTTACTGATAACCTCAATTCGCCCAAAACAGTCCAAAATATGTTGACTGATTTTTGAGCTCTTGGGGAGCTCCACTACGTCATTAGCTACATTAAAGGTAAAATTTGCAAATAATCCCTTCAAAAATGGCGCCGACTCGACATCCTTTCCTGTAATTTCAGCTAAGATTGATACCGGCATTACTTGAAAAATTTCTTCAACAAAAGCCATGGCTGGTTTACTATCCAGTTTCGTCTGAATAATCAACATTGCTTTGACGTCACGTTGAATGATGTCATTGGTTGCCCTGCCGCACGCCACCACTTCGTAAGAACCATCTTCAGCGCGTACACCAAAAGTAGTTACTTTGCGAATAACTGTTGATGTCACTTTTTTGGTCTTCTCTGGAGCTTCCCCTGGTTCAAGACTGTCACTGCTGAACACTTCTACAAAATCATACACTGAGAGTTCCGCGGTGGTGATATTGAAGTTAATATCAGTGCTCCCTCTTTCCTTTTGAACTATGATGGTCAGTTCTTCTAATTTTAACATCATTGTACCTTTGACATAAATGTTGAGATCAGAGAATGTTATCTCTGCTGATTTATAACTCACCACTAATTGCAAGACTGGACTGGCTATTTTCATCTTACTTGGTATTACATCTACTGCTTCCTCGGCCGTGGCGGTAAAATTTATTACAGCCGAGCATTTGTCAAGTTCAATGGACTTGATTTCAAAGGATGAAGGATCAATGAAACTTTTGGACACTGTTTTAAGTTGCAGCACTGGAAAAAAGTGTTTCAACAGCATATTTAGTGGTACTTTGCCATTGCAAGTGTCAGCAGATGGAATAAAATTAATCCGACATTTTTCTTTGCTTGCGTAAAGTTCACATCCATTGAGATTGTATTTGTTGTCCACTCTATCAGTCGTTGTTAAAATATTTACATCCGGAAGATCTAGGGGCATGGATTCTAATGATAGAAAAAAAACAACAACAAAGACTCAGCTAAAAAAAAGGTAGGGCACTTTATAAATGTTTGAGCCACGAAGTTGTACAGAAAAAGATATTTTATTAAAATGAAAGAACAAATAGAAGAATCGAGGACAAAACATGGAACGAAATGAGCCTTGTGGATAAACATTATTATAAGAAGCTCAAATTTCTACGACATTTCAATGTACGTAAAACATAGTAATGGAATCTTTTTCCTTTTAACTCACTATTAGCCAGAGAAATACTAGTGTAGGCGTTAAACATTACCTCTCAGTTTCACTCCTTGTTACACTATTACTATGTTCTCTGAGCTTACACACACAGCAATAGTCACCTAGTTACCATGTGACCTATCAGAAGAGTCTCATCAATGCATCTCATACATGACCCCTTGGATAAATAGATCACTTATCATATTCGATATCCAGCTAACATCAACACCGCTAAAATTGCTTTAAAATATTACTGATTTAGAGCTATATCAAAATAACCATTTAATTACATTGCAAATAATGTAGAGACTTATAGATAAAAGTCAGGCTTATAATTTTATGCATTACCACTCCTTTTGTTGATAGTCCTACTTCGGCCATCTCCCAAAACAACAGGAAACAAAATAATGAGGCCAATTATTCGTGATATCGTCATAGTGAACCACTGCAATGGAACTGATTCTAAAGGCAGTGCTATAAACACAATGAGAAACAACAAATAATACGAAACAAGAGCAAAAAGCATTTCATTTGTCATTTATATGAATTTAAAAAATGAAAATAAATACAAATTACAGCAAGTGCCAAGTGGCATTACATGCATGAAGAATATTTATCTTAATAGATCGTTATCAAGATGGAAATAGATATGATGCAT
>JANTCA010074631.1:0-15164 GCA_024741275.1 Chironex yamaguchii
GTTGATTTTCCTCTTTTTTGGACAAAAAGAATCCCAACGAATGTACTGACCAGTAAAAGTAGCTTTTCGGTAAACTGGTGTTAGCAAATTAGTGTCAGTTTTTTCCACCAAAACATCAAGAAAAGGTAATAAACAGTGTTGTTCTTTTTCAACTGTATATTTGAGAGCTGGATGTAACTGGTTACGTTTTGGAAAAACCTGTCGCAGTACAGCTCTGTTTTAAAAATGGCAATGGTGTCATCAACATACCGAAAATAAAGAGACAACGTTGGGCTGTTTTCTTTTAGAATGCGCTCCTCGTAAAAGCCGACAAAATTATTTGCTAATACTGGACTCAAGGGGCTACCCATTGCCACCTTGTCGTTTTGTCGATACATTGTATTGTTAAAACTAAATTCAACACCTCTAGTGGCATATCTCTGTTGGGACGGAGGGCTGTTCAACCTTTCCCATATCGAAGTTCCAATATGGACATTTTGCCAAAACTGTCTTAAGTAAAACTGACATCTATAAAGCTTTTCGTCTGACACTGATCACATAGATTCGTCTAAATACAGTAACAGAAAACGTAGCAGAATTTGTAGTGTAAGGTAGAATCGAAAATTGACCTATAAGAAAATTGTCCCTGGCATTAGAAATTCATTTTTCCCCTCCAGCCGCCCCTGCCTTCATCCACTGAAGGCATCGTAACAAAGTTGCAGATATCCTGACTAATATAATGGATAGCCTCGAAAACAAATTTGTCAACTTTGCTTAGTAAGGAATTCACCAATTCGAAAAATAGGTGCTTATGTCCAGAAAATGGCGGTCTTGGCCTCTTCAAAATCACGGATAAAATCAAAGTCCAACGCCTGAAGTGGCTGCTGTCATTGCTTAAAAATGATTAATCGTCACCAAAAAGACTCATAGCAAATAATCGTATTGACAGACATTGTGAGAATCAATGTGTTAATATCCTTAAATCTGATATTAGAAGTTTGAATCCTAAAACAGACAATAGTTTCAATGCAAATTCCTGCAAACTTTGGAGTATATTTCCTTTTGCTTACAAGAGTCCAAAGTCTATCTTTGCTAACTCTTTTATAATCCTGAGATGAAAAAGGAGACATCCTTTCTCTGGACACCAACCTTGAAAAAGGAGACATCGGGACGGTCAGAAATCAGGTCTGAAAGAGAGATTCTAAAGCTGAGAACAAAACTTCTTACCTGGCAATCAAAAATTCAACGTGATAATTGCAGCTAAGACAAAAAGTGATACATCATACATTCTAAAGGAGAAAGACTTTAAATTTGGACAAAAAGAAGTTACAAAACTTAGTTTTTGTAAAATTAATTCAAAATTGTATAAAGGGGATGCCCTTGAACCTGCATGTCAAACAAAATGGCTAGGCTCACCTAATACAAACTGGAAAGAGATTTGGCTAAATATAAACTCAAAAACTTGCGATGCAACACCTTTGACAGTTCTGTCACAAATGCACCTCAACTTCCAATGCCCTTACATAAGCAAGATGGTTAGAATCGAAGAAAAAGTTATATGAAGGTTATGTCTCAACCCTGCGTTCACGAAAGACCATTGCCGATTGCAAGATTATAAAACTAAGATTATATTAAATGCAATTCATTTAAACCCTACTACAAAAACAGAGAATATATTTGGGATACGAAACTATGACAAAACAGCCCAGCTCAGAAATTTTTTCACCCTTTCACTCAGACATGCAATAGTTTCCTCTAGATGGACTCAATTTATAACATATCTACATGCCTGCGAGTATGTGTACGATAAATTTACGTTCCAGCTAAAGAAGCATGTAGATTATAGCATAAAAAACAAAAATTGCCAACATAGCTAAACCAAACGCATGTCGTTCCTGTTAGGACATGAGAATTTAGGGGCATTAGAAAATGTGGAGGTAATTTGAAATCCTTTTCTGGCTTAAAGGACATCCCTTTTGGCAGAGGTTTAAAGTTGTAAATGAAACAATCACGTAATCCAGTATGTATAACCTTACCAAGCCCTTGGCTGTAAATCCCGTTCTCTTGGCTGTAAAATTTAACACTCCTGGCGATGTGTTGTTTTTAACCTGTATACTTGGATAAAGGAAGAGCTTCCAAGTTGAAAATTCCTTCCAATTTAAAGAGTACAATCATCAAATAGGAAGAAATAATCATAAGACAGAGTAACATACAAGAACAACCATCAACAAGAAACAAACACACCTTACAAAAGAGTAACCAGAGAGAACAACCATAAACTAGGAAGAAAACATCCTAGAAAGAGTAACATAAGAGTACCACCATCAGCTAGGAAGGAAACATCTTAAGAAAGAGTAACCAGAGAGAACAACCATCAACTAGGAAGAAACAAATCTTACAAAAGAGTAACATGGGAGAACACCCATCAACTAGGAATAAAACATCCTATGAAAGAAAAACATGGAGAAACAACCATCAACCAGGAAGAAAACATCCTATGAAAGAAAAACATGAGGAAACAACCATCAACCAGGAAGAAAAGGTTTTTAGAATGAGTAACGTAGGAGAACAACTATCAACAACGAAGAAAACATCTTAGAAAGAGTAACATAAGAGAACAACCATCGGCTAAAAAGAAAGCATCTTAAGAATGAGTAACATAGGAGAACAAAAATCAACTACGAAGGAAACATCCTAAGAAAGAAAAACGTAAGAGTACAATCATCAATTAGAAAGCAAACATCCTAAGAGTGAGTAAAATTGGAGAACAGCCATCAACTAGGAAGAAAACATCTGACAAAAGAGTAATATGGGATAACACCCATCAACTAAGAAGAAAACATCCTAGAAAGAGTAACATAAGAGTACGACCATCACCTAGGAAGGAAACATCTTGAGAAAGAAAAACGTAAGAGTACAATCATCAATTAGAAAACAAACATCCTAAGAGTGAGTAAAATTGGAGAACAGCCATCAACTAGGAAGAAAACATCTGACAAAAGAGTAATACGGGAGAACACCCATCAACTAAGAAGAAAACATCCTAGAAAGAGTAACTAACATAAGAGTACGACCATCACCTAGGAAGAAAAACCACATAAAAAAACCTTGAAACAGGAAAGATCAGTAGGTGAGGACATACAATTGTTTGGGGGAATGCAATCAGTGGGCAATCACTTTTTTTAAGTAGTTGGAACTATTCACGCCATTAATTACAGTCAAATCATTGCTATAAAACTACGTTATCTGTGAAAAGGGTATGGTCCATCATTTTCATTAGAAGCGCCTATTTGTTAACCATCTGTATACCTTTTTCAACTAAATGAACAACAAACACAACTACTTATAATGAAACAACATGGCAAGTCATAGAATGAAAAAACCATAATGCAAACCGGCATGATAACAATATTACACTTCGGTTGTTTTTTATGCAGTTTATTGTAGTAACTGAGTTATTATTATCCAATTACCGTGTTATTTAGTTATGTTGTGAATACTGTCTACTTAATTATAGAGAAATGTTCTTACTGTCGATTTAACCTAAACAAATCACTATGTAGAGTAATTTGTAATACGCTAAAAATGGAGGAGGAAGGAAAAAATGCTTTGACTACCAAAGTGATCAGTGGATGTGATGGGATACGAAGGGCGTCCTCTCGTGCTTCTGTTACAAACTTCAGACGACGGTAACAACGGAGGATGGAGGACATTTAAAGGAAGGCCTTGTAGGTCGAAAGTTCATGGATGGATAGCTATTTTCTTCAAAAGAGCGGTAAAGTTACAAATTTAGCTTACTTTATTGTTAAAAACTAGCCCCACGGCACTACCATTTTGGAAATTGGATGCAGGAATGGTAATTTAAAAAGACAAAAGTGATTTTTCTTTAGCTACCAACAAACTTTTATCGGTAAAATTTATAATTTATAATTTACAATTGTCAAGGAAACCATTATGTCTTGACGAACTCAAATGCTAGAAAAACAAGGCGTAAAGAGCTTTTTTTTCTCGTTAAGGCAGAAGTGCCAAACGTTCAGAAGCTCTCACGTGTAAGTAACTTTGTATCTGTTCAAAACCTAAATTAATTTCGAGACTAGGGAAAATAAAATCTATTCTCTTTGAATACAGGTATCCAGAAGATGTTGTTTCTGCAATTCTTTGAGAAAAGATCGCTGACTTTGCAACCGAAAAGCCTTTTGGGCCTCAGAAATGTCCTGCATACTGAAAACTTCCTTGGGTAGGCAATGTTTCTATCCGCATAGAAACACAAAATCAAAAAGCTGTAGTTAAGTGTTTCTCTGCTGTAAATCCAAGAATTACTTTTACGACTAGGAAGATCTTGCCAACCATTCAAGAGGATTGTGTACCTACCCACAAAAAACCTTAGTAGCATATGAATTTCTGTGCCGATGTGAAGTTCGGTATGTAGGTCGCGCTTCCCAAAGATTGGCTGACAGAATCAAACAACATAATCCAGCCACCGTACGCCAAGCATCAATTCCTCCTAGAGAACAGCCATCTCGCGATTGCAATGCGGAAATGACTACCAAAACATGCGATTCTGCCGTAGGCCAACATTTGCTAGAAAATTCAGAATGCGCCAAAATGTATAAGGACGAGAATTTTCGAATAATTGGCACAGCTAGATCGTCCTTTCATCTAAGTGTATTGGAGTCTGTCTACACTAAGACTAGAAAAGCAGTACTCTGTAGGCAGAAACAGTTCGTCTTTTCACTTGGACTCTTTCAATAACGTTTTGTTTTTGCATTTTTCTCTTTCTTGTTTTCTTTCTTGGTTATGATTGGCTAGTTTGAATACATGTTTCGTATAAATAGGTTTCCCTACACATATGCTTTCCTTTCTGACGAATCCTCCGGAATTCGTTCGATGAAAGATCAACGGAAGCTCAAAAACACGAATGTGATACCCCCTTTCAACTTAATCGAGATCGAAAAGGCATTACTAGCACTACAATGCAACAAATCACCTGGCAGTGATTGATCACAATCGAGTTCTATAGGCACTTCCTTGCCTTAATTAAGTACGATTACCTAAAACTCTTAGACCATATCAAACAGCAACAACATCTATCAGAAACACAAAAGAATGCCATTATTACACTCATCTACAAAAAATATGATAAAGATCGACTAGAAAATTACCACCCTATTACTTTAATCAACGTCAATATTGAAATAGCAGCTAAAGCACTCTCCACCCGATTGTTAAAAGTCCTACCATTCATCATTAACAAAACCCAAACCTGTATCCCAGGTAGAAGCTTAATAGACAACATACATATTATTAATGATTTAATTAGATACACAGAGACTAACAATATCCCTGGAGCTATGCTAGCTTTCGATCAAGAAAAAGCTTTTGATAGAGTAAGCCATTTCCTGATCTTTAAATTGCTGTATAAAATAAATTTGGTAACTCGTTTTATAGGATGGCTCAAAGTCTTTTATACATACGTCAACTGTCAAGAAAGGATATAAATATAGAACAAGGACTAAGACAAGGATGTCCCCTCAGCTCCCTGCTCTATTGTTTAGTAGCAGAATTGTTAGGCAATAGCATAAGAAAAAATTCGCTTATACAAGGAATCAAATTTGGCGGACAAGAATTGAAAATACTCCAATATGCCGATGATAAACAAATTTTCGTAAGCAACAACACATCTGTAAATATAGTTTTTGACCAATAAGCAAAACTTGAAAGTGCGACGCGATGTAAGATCAATAAACTTAAAACAGAAGGCCTATGGCTAGGAAATGGAAACATCGAAGTGACAGACCACTGAATCTAAATTGGTCAAAAGACAAAATTAAGATACTTGGGGTCTGGTTAGGCGGAAACGATACCACACAAGAGACCTTTACAGAACATAATGAGAAAATTAAAAACGTTTTTAACCTGTGGAAAGGAAGAGGATTATCCAAACAAGGCAAAATTAGTGTAGTTAATATATATGCTTTTTCCCGTTTATGGCAGAAATCCATATCTCAAATGACACTTTAAAGACAATTGAAAAAGATATCACAAATTTTGTCTGGGAGGGACACCATCAAGTTTGTTTAGACACCCTACAATCAAAAGAAGCAAATGGTGGATTAGAATTGGTAAATATAAAAGATAAAATAAGAGCCAAGCGTATAAAATGGCTTATTAAACTCTTTTAGTGATTCAAACTTGATAAGACGACAAGTAGCTAACACATTGATGGGCAAATACCATGGATATAGTGGAGTAGATATCTTAAAAACAAACCCTAAGCTATTTACTAAGCATATCAAAGACCCTTTTTACCTGTTCAGTTTCAAAATATGGAATAAACTCCCATTCACCACTGACCCTAACCTTTTCCCTAATAGCCAAGTATATTACAACCCTACAATTACTGATAGGAACGGAAATGTACTAAAACCCCCCAAACAAGGCAAAGTCGTCAATTTCATCAGTGACTTAGAGTACAAAAGGCTCACAAAAGGTTACAATAAATCAACATATAGTGAAATTCAACATATTAAGCAGTGTCTAGCAAATTTAATTATTAATGAAGAAGGAACTCCTAATATTTACTTAAATGACAAGCAGGGAAACAGGTTAGAGCTGAAACAATTGTACATCAAAATAAGAAAATTGGAATAGTCTCCACCAAAAAGTAAAGAAAAACGGAAGGATATCTTGCAATTAGAAGCCGCCCTATGGCCTAAACGTTGGGAAAACATGCACAATCCTAAATGGATTCCCCAAAGTATGGGAACAAGTACACCTTACAAGCATTGTATTTAATATTTTCATTTGCATCGCTCGAATTGTCAGTTTTTAACCCACTCACCTCTAATATAGGTCACAAATAAGCATTAACCAAAAAGAATAGTTGAAGAAAACGGAGGAGGAGGAAAAAGATATTTTACCGCCAAAGTGCCGAGTTGGCAAGGCAAGACACGGCAGGGTAATTTTCCACCCGTTTGTTTCTTTCCATCCCCACAGAGGCCGACGGACAAAAAGGAGGAAGGAGGATTTAAAAAAAAATTTCAGACGCTTCATACTCTAAGAGTGTCAAATGAAAAAATCTTTTAAGTATGTTTTTTGCGCAATGTCGCAAATTTTCAAGGCGATTTTCAAGTTTTGTACCAAAAAAGATTCAAAATCAATTCATTACTCCACGCCTCGGGTGACACTGTACTAGCCCCCGAGTAGTTTAGGCAGATCGTAGCAAAAATATCTCGTCTTCGGCATTTCTAAATGAACAATTAATTGACTGCTTTCACTCAATTAAATGTCAAAACTCTGCTTACTATTCCTAGCATATAACGAAGGTTTCTTGTGTGGTAGGTACACAGTCCTAATGAGTGGATATTAAGATCTTTCTAATCCTGAAAACAATCCTGGGATTGACAACAGAGAAACACTTAACTACAACTTTTTAAACCTGTTTCTATGGGGATAGAAACATTACCAAGGCAGGCACGTTTTAAGTATGCAAGGCATTTTAGAGGCCCAAACGTTTTTTCAGTGATCTTTCCTTTAAAGATGCTAGACACAATACCTTCTAGATAAGGTGTTTCAAGGAGAATAGATTTGTTTTCAAAATTTAACTTGAATCTTGAAGCGATACATCAAGCATCAATGTTGTTGATTATCATACAATTATCATTTCCTACTACCATGCCTAATAGATCTTTATGATCTATATAGTATCTACTTTTCATTTTGTCACATGACGTATCGTTTTCTTCTTCAAAGGTTAAACATAATTACAAATCTTATAATCTAACGGTTACATATTAGGCACACGGGACCGTATTACTGTGAGGGAACACAGAACTAGGTAAAAGTCTGTTGATGAAGCAACAGATTTTTTAAACTTTAAGTTGCTATAACAAAGCAACTGCTTGACGGATTTTAATCAAGTTTCCGATCGACTACTTCTACCAGTATAGAAACGTACTTTTAGTTGCATTACTTGACGATATGAATATCTAGAACCTTCTAGAAATGTTATGTATATTTAGAAACTTGTAGAAACCTTCCCTGCGCTGCAGGAACAATGTTGATGCAATATTTACATCAAGCTTCGAGAAAGTTTCATTTGATTCTATTTTGTTCTAAAAGCTTCTTACAATGTTCTATTGTGCTCTATAGCATTCTATACTGTTCTTCAAATTTCTACTGGCTTACAGATCAACTTCTCATTCCTATATAAGCAGTTGATTACTATGGATTAAGATGAATATAATTAAGCTTTGATGGAATATAGGCTCAGAGAAATATCTCAGACTGTAAAGAGATTTCTTTTTAGAGGATATACTACTGGAATTTGTATATCTTTACCTAAAACATCCAACCATGCTGCTGAACCAGAAGCAGAACCTCTGAAATGAATATGCCTTCCCTATGTGAAGAACACAAGTGAACAGCTAAGAAGGACCCTCAGACAAAACGGCATCCAGCGCTCCTTCTTCACAACGTCCACCCTAAGGAAGATACTGTCGAAACCAAAGGATCCATTCCCCCTAGAAGAAAGCAATAACACTGTGTACAAACTAGATAGTAAGGACTGTCATGCTACCTACATTGGAGAGTCAAAGCGTTCCTCGAGGCAAAGAGAAAAAGAGCACAAGAGAGCTGTTCAGAATGGTGACACTAAACAGTATGAAATAGCTGACCACTGTTGGACCCATAACCATACTTTTGACTGGGATAACAAGAAAATTATAGAGAAGGAGACCAACACAACAACAAGAAAAATCAAAGAAACCATCCACTCTCTACAACACTGCAATCACATCAACAGCATATCTTACAGTCTTCCAGAAATATGGTTCCCAGCACTAGCAAAGGAAACAGAACAAACTCAACACAGCTCTGGCGCCAATCCTCAGAACATCTCGATCCCTGTCACCACGGACGTCCACAGTGAGGAAGAATAAAATAGCCGTACCAGATCATCTATACGTTCGACATAAGGTGTAATCCACAACTACAAGACATTACGTCAATCGTCTGTCATCACTAATGCGTCAATTGTCTTTCATCACTAGTACCACTCCCCCTAGAAAACGAAGCACTACCCGAAAATAGCTTTGCAATCAGCCAGATTGAATATTCGGCCATCTACTGCGCGTACCCATTGTTCTGAAAGCCTTTCGACAATTTCGACTTTCTGATCAAGTCTAGGGGATAGACATGGCTGCGGTGTAAAAAGTTTGGGGTATATGGCCGAAGAACACGGTAAGAAACAGGGAGCACAAGGTATGACGTCATTCCAATCGTTTGAAGCCTTCGGTTGAAATGAAAACATCGGGTAATGTGGTGAAACGCCGTAAACATTTGGGCGCGTGTTGATGTTGTAAACAGCTTTGCTCAAACTGGTTGCCCACATTGAGCCTTTCAAGGCCAATGTGCGTAGCCGATCTTTTAATGTTCGGTGAATTCTTTCAATCACACCATTTCCTTGTTGGTGATACACAGTCATAGTACTGGAAGCAATGTTTAAAGACTTCAGAAGTTCCGTAAAGATGGCAGATGTGAACTGCCGGCGGTTATCAGAATGAATTACCCGTGGTGGGCCAAACAAATGAAGCCATTTTTCCTTGAAAATTTTAGCAATGTTACGTGCACTGATATCTGCGGTAGGCACTGCTACCAAATACTTTGTGGCATGGTCGATCATTGTAACGAGAACACGATTAGAATTAGGCGAGGTAGGCAAGGGCCCGACAATCCAAACAAATTCCGGAGGGCGAACAGTGGATAGGTCAGGCAGATGGCCCTGCAAGTGCCGATTTGTCGAATTCGTTTTTGCTTGTTTGCAGGTCTCGCATTTGTTTGTCACTGCTGCAATACCTGATCTCATGTGTATGGCCCAATATCCAGCATCAAGCAAGGCCTTCCGAACTTTATTCAGGCTATAGTGGCCAGAATAAGAATTATGACATTGAGCGGTTATTTCACCCATCAGGTTTTCAGAAGTTGCAGTGGAAGTTGGGACAGGCACCATATTATTTGGGACAAATGGTAGTGCTAAAGGACTCAAAGTGCTGTGTTTGCAGTCCACAGGGAGCCCACGAGCTCAATAAACCCGTTCGACATGAGGTGTAATCACTGATCAGTGGGTGTAATCCACAACTACAAGACATTAATTACATCAATCGTCTATCATCACTAATGCGTCAGTCGTCTATCATCACTAACAACAAAGCTCCTGTCTGCATGGATCTAAAATCGTTAACCTTTCTCTTGGTAAGAGGGCCGTATCCGGGACCTTCTGCAGAGGAGGGTCCAAATATTTGATACTAAAATCCCCAAAACAACCCACATGCACGTGATTACACACACAGTTGAATGCAAACAGACTAAGGTATTGGTTAGTTTAATTTAATTGCCTCCAGCAGTTTGTAATCATTATTTTCTTTTCTGTTTGTAATACCCTTAATATAGAACTTGAATTGGTGCCAACTATGAAGCAGAGAGCTAGTTGAAAGATAATGGTTTACTTACTGAAGTATATACACATTGTTTTTATACACATTCACAGCACAGAGATGCTCTTCTAGGTAATTTTGTAAAGTTACTACAGAGCCATGTTTCGAATGTAACCTGCATCTGAAAGCCAATGTCAAATGGAGGCTTAAACATATATAATAAGTGTATGTAACGAAACACTGAATCGCTGCTCTTATTGACAGAGCCACACTTACAGTATGCCAATATATTACAATAAAAACTAAGAGAACTTCCCTTGCTTGTAATAACCTGATGACCAACAGCACTTATATTATACCATTAGAGTTGGTTGAAAAACGTTCCTGTAACTGGGAACAGACATCATTAACAAACGGTATGGTAATTGATTATTTGAAATATCCACTTAAGGTCTCAGCTGATTCCGTTGAATGATATTCATTAATTCCTTTTTCGCGAGGGCTGGCTTACAGCGAGCTTGTTTAGGAAGAAATGTTGTGGAGTTCTAACACAAGAAATCAGGATCAAATGTCATCAGGGGTCAAAACGTTTCAAGGCCAACAGCAGGAGTGGTCCAGACCCCCCTGGACCCCGCCGCTGGATCTGCGTCTGAGAGTGCCATGGTAAGACGTGTAGGTCTTTTTGTCAGATATGTGTCAAAGAACGTGACTGTGTGTAGAGATTCAGTAATATAGTAATATTAAAATTCTGAAAGTTGTCTATTAATTTTACTTTCTCGCCACAAAAAACCTACAATTCATTTTTAATCAACATCCCTAATACATGCAAGGAAAACAGTCACACTTAAAATCTGTAAGGAGACCTCTATTTTGTTGTGGAGGCCGCAGTTTGCTCTGGGTTGCTAATAATTGCAACAGAAATGTAACTTGTAATTGGCGTAACGGCCTCGGACTTCAATAATTCTCTTCAGTGAGCTCGTAAACGGGAAATGGAAGCAGGTTTCCAAGAAACTGCAGTAACAAACGCCTTAAAATGCCACATCAACTGTTGTGAGGTCGACAGTGACACCTGGGAGGGTATACTGTTGACCTTGTTGTAAAAGCTCAGCTGAATTTGGGATGCCAGTTTTTGCGGACCATCCATTCTATTTTCATTATTATATGATTCATTGACACCTCTTGAGCAAAGAAGACCAAGAGGACGAACAAGATGGAGGGACGACCTGATAAAGTTATGATTTGACGCCCCAGCGGTCATAATCATAAATGTAGTTGTGTTCCTAAAAACAAGACCACACTGTCAGTTTCTATATGGAATTAGGACGAACTGATACTCCGCTTGGGTCACACCTGTGTACAGTGGATAGCCCAGGGCAGAAAAAGATGCCTAAAATCAAGGGAAGGGTTCTTCATAGAGCGATAACAACCCTTTCTGATCGATGATTCATCAAGTAGCCAAAAAGTTGAGGAGAGGGCAGCCGACTACCTGAAAACTCAGTATCGGTGTCACTCCAACTTCCACGCCCGGTGATTATACCTGTGACGATTTAAGATTTAAAGCTGAACTTGCAATTTATTTCGGAAGATGCAAATGTCAAACCTGATTGGTATCTATCCTTTCCTTCCTCTATGTCTCCTTGATCATTGCAGACTATCAAGATCAGGTTATCAAGAGCATTTAAGGTATTGTCTGATTTGGTGAAAAAGAGCTTGGGCTCTAGTGTGTTTCCATGGGTGTCATATCAACTGTTTACAAACGTGGTTTGGATCTTAAAATAAGACTATTCTGGGTTTTAGCTGTGGGCATCCTTAATTGATCACAATTATGAATGTTGTTTGGCGTGATAGTGACACTGTAAAGACGTATGCATAAGTGTGACTCTAGAAAATCATATGTTTATGTAATTACTAAATCAGAGGTGCTCGTAACACAGCAGGGATTGATTTGTGTCCAATGGTCTAGCAAAGCCAAAAGATGCTGTTTGACAGCGCTGACCGTCCTACAAGACTTCCACCGGTTACGAGGAAAAAGAAGATACCGGGTATAAGAAGGTAAGGTTTATTGTGTTCTTTCGGTTGCAAGACATGGTACAATGCCCAACGAATTTGCTTAATCCAATGTTGCTTGAAGGGGATTAAAAATGATATCAAAATTGCATTTGAAAGACACATTGCGAATCACATTGAAATACATATTTCGTTTGACAATCTTCAGAGTATAACCCATTAAAAAGTAATGTAACCATAATTAGCTAATGTTTGAAAGGTAATGTAACCATAATTAGCTAATGTTTGAAAGATAATCTGCAAATCTTGGTCGCTAGACCTAGATTTTGTAGGTCAAAAGTTGTGGCTGGGCTCCAAACAGGCTGGTATATTACGTATTATTAATTTAATATACTCGTTTGGCATTAACATTGATTGATTGAATTGTGTCCATTTCCAATTAAAAGAAGGTCATGTCCACTAAATGCTCACTTGAACACACGAGTTTGGTATATGATGAATAGATGTGTTGCATTGGTACATCCCTGTTGGCTGTTGTTCCCAGGGCGAGGGATACGGAATCAGGATAAAATAGAAACACTAACATTGTTGTTAGTGGTGTGGAGGATGTATGTTACCATCTTTCATCTGTCTAGCTTGAGCTTGTAATTTTGTTCGTTTGCCCACATTGATCAATATGTACAAACACAAGCTAGGAAAGAGAAGAAGTGACCTGGATCAAGATTCTTAGGACAACGGCAAAGAAGAATATGATTTGTGTCATGACTCTGTAGATGAAGTTTCAAACATAACACGACTGATTTTAAGCACCTCTCAATTTTTTTTAAAGGGGCTGTTCTCACCATTCTTACCAATAAATCAATAGATATGGCAACGAAAGAGTGGGTTGCTGTTGCAGTTGTGAATCAATATACAAATGTCATCAATAAAGAATCAATTGTCATTACATTACGTGATACCATGCAGTAGATGCAGTTTAGCTATCAGACACGATCTAGAAAAACTTTGATAACAGCAAATACAAATTCTTTGCTTCGATATTTGCTCAAGCCAGTCATTATTTTAAAAATGTATTTTTTTAGTTTTTTTGAATAGTTTATGCAGTCTACTTATAAATGTGATTATCATGACATGACACGATGTGTTCTTGTCAAGCTATTTTGGGTTGAATTACTAAGAATCTTGGACCTTTTTCTACTGAGCTTTTAAGCTCAGTATGAATGGTGTCAGAGTAGAGTCTTGAGATCTAGGTTAACTGGTCTCAAATATAACTCTACTTGTGTTCTAAACAATTTTTCCATATTAAGAAAATGGCCCACATGTAATGGCATCACATGTAAGAAGCGATTGCTTTGGTCTATTTACGAAGTGCTAATCAGGTGCAGATACAAAGTGAAGCTGACAGGGCTTGAGCTCCATGCAGATTTTCAATGGTTTCTTTTTGTGTTTAATTAAGAAGTAAAACAAATTGTTTGTAATATTTTACATTTTATGCCAGTGTTAAACATTGCATTTAATAATTTTGCTCAAAACACATACGAAATATTCATCTGCTATAAAAAATTTAGATCTTGGTTTCAACATTATTTTGCACAACCATTGTGCTAGTCTCAATTACCCATGCACCAATTTCATTGGTTTTCTGACTTCCTGTCAGAATTGGTCCACATTGTATCATCACTCCTTTTCAAGGTGACTTAATTTGGTAGGAGCCCCACTCCAGATTTAAAGCCTCAAGGCAAACCAATTGGTTTTTGTTTTTTAAAAGCACTTTCTAAAAGTCTGATGAAAGCCCCAAGTGATATTTAAAAAATTGCAGCCAACCAACATTTATGCAGCTGGACAGGGCTTGCAAATGGCAGGAGTTCCATAATTTTTCAAACATTTTTACGAGGTGATGAGCAGCAATCGCAGAACTTGTTCTGTGTTTTTTTCTTTGGCTTGGCCTGTTGCATCATATTAGTTTGGCCATGCTGTCTTCTTGATGCTGGAAAATTTAAGATGTTCAACAACGAGGAGATAAGGGAGTTGGCAAATCTTCTGGCAAATCACAATCTCTTCCAGGCAGACAAGAAACTCAAAGCTAATACATTTGGGGTGAAATCTTAGAGTATTTTGAAAGCTCTTTGATTTTTAATTTTTATGATGACAGCCTATAGGCTATTATATGAATAGATCTTTGCAGATATGAATCTGTCTGAGCAATAGAAGCTGGCTGAATAAGTCTGCAAGGTTTTTAGCAATGTATGAAGATGACCTTCCAGAAGCAAGACCTCTGTCAACAGAATTGAAGTCATGGGAGGCATCCTGGAACTTGTTTGAAGGAACAATGCAAACATCTCTGGAACATCTTCTTCCACTTCTTGATAAAATAACCTTTTCAACTATCTTTATTGCACTGCAAATCGCAACAACAATCCCAGTAATTTCCTGTTTGTGTGAGAGGTCCATTTCCATTTTACACCATTTTAAGACCTACTTGAGATATATACTTGGTCAAAATCAGATGAATGGTCTTGCCAATGGTCTCCATATTCACCATACTAGCTACAAGAGAGGAAAATATTACAAAAACAATCATTGCTCCTTTGAGCCTCAGCAATCATGATTTAATTGGTTGTGTCAGGAAGCTCAATCATCAGAAAGCGGATCCACGTACAATAACATGTTGAAACTATTCAAAATACAACCCTGAAGCATTTAAACATGACCTTTGATTGGATACATATATACATATATACGTAT
>JANTCA010074642.1:0-15163 GCA_024741275.1 Chironex yamaguchii
TTTAAGTATGATTTTAGCGCAATATCGCAAATTTTCAAGGCGATTTTCAAGTTTTGTACCACAAAAAGATTGTTCAAGTTAAGACAATGTTGGACACCCAAGCACATCGAAAAATTAACATCAGATCCAGATATAATGCTTTTGAGGCATCATATACAGTATCATCATCTATACAATTTACATACCAATTTCAAATTACAAGAATGAAACTCTACTTGCTGCATTCACAATTATTTTCAGCCTGTTAGTAACATATTTTAAAATCACCTTTCAGTTAACACTAATTTATTGAATGCAAGGTGTGAGGTTATGCACAAGAAGAGACATGGTTACAGAGATTAGAAATCACAAATAGTGTCTTGTAATAAACAATATACATATAAGTCTAATTAACTCACCAATGGCAAATGGTATATATCTGACCTGATCCCACTTGACTACATTTACCAGTTGGAAAAAATGTATGGCCATCAAAGTGCAACAAACAGTGACCATAGTTATATCCATAATATGCTTTCCTAGGAATGAGAAAATGTGAAGACACTAGAAAGAGCCTGTCTTACATGCTGCTTGAATGACCAGTACAAATGGTTCAAGGTGATCAAAATTTCTATAATAAACCTTTTCAAATAAACCTTAGAAATAAACCTTTTCAAAAGTATATTCAAATTTTGATTTGTAGACCCACTAATCCAAAGGGGGACTTATAAAACCAAAAATGAATATGACTTTATCGCATGAGCAATAAATGTAACAATTACACAGTCCAAACTGAGCTTATATATACTATATCTATATCTATCTATCGATCCATCCATCGATCCATCCATGTACTATATATAAACACGCAGCCATATAACACACCCTCATTGAATATGGTGTTGATTGTTGGGCAGTCTCAAAGCTTAAAAAACAAAGGTTGCTCTGTCAGTCAGGTTGCTAACAATGAAACCAACATTGCTTTTACACATAAAGAGTGAGCACATAACCAAATTAAACAATGACATAGTGTGTTGGTGCAATGAAATCACTGCTCGAATGGGATGGGCGAGTGCCCATATTGGCCGTCTTCGTAAACATCTTTTTGGCAGGTGTGAGAACCAAAAGAAAGATCTATAACAGTGCCACTCTCCCAGTACTACTCTATGGTGTTGAAACATGGACATATGCCACTAGTGACATGCAATGCCAGGAGGCCTTCCAGATGAAGTGTCTAAGGGCAATCCTTGGCATCAGCTTGAGACCACATGACTAACATTTCTATCCAGATACAGTGCTGCAAGCAGTTGTTGTCAGAAGCCACCATTTACGCTGGTTTGGTCACCTATCACAAATCAATCGAGATGCCTTCCGAATGTTATCTTCTTCAACAAAAGGCTGCATAGCTCGTGGATTCCTGGTCTTATCATGTAGCAGAGGACCTAAAAATCGACCACTTGTTGACCGTCAACCCGCAAGACCCCATTGAAGTTGCCAGCAGATGGCGGGAAACCAGGCCCATTGGTGGGGATTCATGAGGAACGTGATGTGTGCCATCTTCAACTGCTCCAGTTAAAGGTGACAAGTCCAAGTAAGTCCAAACAAACTATGAGGTAATTCTTTTGAAGAGTAAAGCCTTGGCTCCCCTGAACCAAATTGGGTACTTTTCTAGACTAAAGCAATATTTTACTGTACATAACTTGGATTTAGATTAATAAATTAGCACCAAACCTATTGGGATATATTCTTGGTACAATTTATTAACCATACTGCAACTACAATTGAACTGTCAGTATTGTTTGAAAAACATCTAAAGATACAAAATTTTCTTAACTGCTTTGGAATCGTTATCAAGCTTCTTGCACAAAGTTTTGATGACAAAGTGAACATATGTTTGTACTGTAATATGACACTTACGGTTTGCAGTCCTTACAAAAAATCATGTTCCACTTGAAGGTGAAACAAAGTTCCATTTGATTATACTTTGTTCTAAAAGCTTCTAGTATGTTCTACTGTGTTCTATAGCATTCTGTACTGTTCTGGAGAGTTCTAATGGCTTGTAGAGAGACATCTCAAAGCTATATAAGCAGTTGGTTTCAGAGAATTTGATTACTTTAGTTTAAGATGCATGTAACTAAGCTTTGATGGAATATAGGCTCAGAGAAATATCTCAAGCTGTAAAGAGATTTCTATTTAGAGGACATACTACTGGAATTTGTATATCATAGTCTAGTTGTTAAAGTTCTCCATCTTGCCCACATATACTCTCTATTCATTAAGGAACTTTATTAACCCTGAATGTATTACAGTGTTAAAGATACAACACCCCTCGTCCAAAAGTTCATAGAGTCACCAAGATAAGTTTCAAAGCTTATTTCATAGTATTACGACTTTCACCTAAGTGACTGAAGGTTGGTAGTATGATGTCATTAGGATTTCAGCAAAAATTATACGGACAGGCAAAAAGAAGTGCTATGCCGTAGTCTTTGTCCTTGAGATATAGTGATCATAACAATAAACTACACTTATTTGCAAATGAGGGATTTATCAAGGCGTGCACATGTGATCACACACTGATCTAAGTATGGCATATAAATACCTCTATAGAGGTCAAAGAAAGTGATCTATATCTTAAGGCAACAAGAACTAAATAGAGCTTGAGGATGGGAGAAGTGTCTCTTAAAACGTAACTCATAAAAAGCATACGACTCATGTCATGATAGAGCTCCTGTCTACAAAAACTAAACACTTCTGAGGTTTTCCAAATAAGGTTCTTTTTAAATGTCAGAAAGTGCTTTCGCTTCAAGACTTACAAAGATTTCAGATTAAGACCCAAATGGAAATATGCAAATTATGTCAGAGATATCAGGTCAATATTTGAACTAAATTGCCATGAGTTTCAGAGCTCTACTTTCATAGCCTTCCTTGATTCTTTGGTTGTATTATTCAAATGTAAAGTTTGATTCTACAATGAAAGCCCAACCTTGACATAAATTGGTGTGAGGGGAATGCCATCTCCAACTCTATTTGATATCAAAATTGTTAGAATATATATAGTGTAGAAGCACATGTTTAAACACAGTTATGACTATGCATTAAAATCTGTTATATCTGAAATATTGCATAACAAAGTTTACTTTTTAGATATAGGGAGGCACCAGCTATCAGTAAAGCATTGTCTGCCTGCTTAAGACAATTCTAAGAAATTTCTGGCGGTGTTTAATAGGCCCAAGCATCCATTACACAAACCCTTTGGTCAGCATTTATGAGAGTTAGATCACATTCAAAAATGCTCATGTCGATGGCCTCTGTAACAAGAAAACATAACAATGACAAGTGATGCGATAAAAGCGAACTGTGCAATATCTATTTAATCACATCAACTTTAGATAAACATCCTGAATGTGTCTGACTAAGTCTAATGGTAAGTCGTCTAGCATTGTTGTTATCACAGAATAAAACTTTTGAACGTCGCATACTTCACCCACCAAAGTCATTGACACTCGCAGCCTAAACATTGATCAATGTACACAAAGAATGAGCGACACTGATTTTACAAATTCCTTCAACGTACATCTTCTTGGCGTCTGGGGCAGCCATCGTATTATTTTAGGCCTACTCTTCCATGGAGTCATTAGTATGACAATTCCTTCTGCAAGCCATATGCTCTTGCAATTAACATCTGGCAATTTACAATAAACTCAGCATACTAGCAAACAACAACAAACTTAAAGAGGCAGGTAGACGGTACTATTTAATTAAGATAAAACAAAAAATGGGTGTGGACGTTCAAACAAGTTAAAATTTTCGGGCCAACATGTTTCGTTATCAAGGTGACTATTAAACTAGCTTCCAAGAATCAAACGCACTCTAAAGATCACTAAAACGATCCTGTGCGATAAAAATTGCCCTGTCAAGCACGTGTAATAAAACACGTCTGGTCTGTTGCTTTATTTTCCATTATGGCTCGTAATGCAAGAAATAACTCCAGGCAGTTGTCGAAGCTTAGTTCCGGCAAATTTGGAGTGTATAGTCAGTCACAAGTGCTCGTAGGGCAGGCATTTGTGTATTAAACAAACTTGACCACAATAATAAATATTTAGTATCACAATGTTACAGACTACCTTTCGTATATCCGGCGGCCAACATTTTTGCTCCTTCATGTTCACATCCCCATCTTTTCTTAGCTGTCGCGACCTTTGAGTTCACCATTTTCTTCTCTAGTTTCTCATAGGAGACTGTACGATTATCCACGTTGGCTTTGTCAACACCCATATTTTTCCGTTTCGTAAACTTCTGAGACACCTTTAAAGTTGCTTTCATCAAACAAGGAAAGCGCCAGTAGAGAGCTGTCAAGAGTTAGACATTTTCTCTTGCATATTTATGTCTTACTAGAACTGCGAAAATCGTATGACTTCGTATAAAGTGCGAGAATTTACTTTTATCACGTGTTATTTCTACGTAAAAGGATTGGTAATTTCTTAGATGAAGTCCGGATTACAACCTCGTTTTAATTAGGCGCGAATATTTGAAAATTGCTACGTTATTTTGGAAATTAAAAAAACTAAATAACTATTCAGAGTTAGGGGTACAGCAGGTTAAAATGCCTGCTGAAAGAAAACGGGACGACACCTATTTTTTCAAATATGGTAATACGGTAATATGGTAACCAGGCAAGTCAAGGCGTGACACATTTGCAAAGAGGGGAAGTCCCATAGATATAGAAGAGAGGCCTCTCTTCTATATCTATGGGAAGTCCTTATATTTAAATTTCTATTATTTACAGTAGTCTATCGGGTCCGGCAGAAATTTTAACGGGGACTTTATCATATGCATTTCCAGTAGTACGCACTATGTGTCAAAGAGGGAGGAGAAAGTAAAAAACTAACACAATTTATTTCATCGCCTGGACTTTTGTATCCTAAGATATGAAACTCGTACTTCTTTCAATCAAGTGTTTGCTTGAGCAAAAGTCCTTGTGACAGAAAGGGACGTGAACGACTTTGTTCTTCGATTCTAGTTTAACTCTGCTAAATCAGTCGGCCTTCGATCACATCTATGTCACAGAATATCATCCTTAGAATTTCGTTAAGCTCTCGTATTTTACAGTGTGCGGTACAATTTCGGGTCTTAAAACGTAGGGTGCCGGTTTTCGGAAGTTTAAGTAGATTTTTTTCTTTTCGAAATCCTTCTGTAACCAAGGTGAGTTTCCATGAGACAAATTCTCAAAGTGAGGCCCAAGCGAAATCTACATTAGTAGACATTAGTCTAATTAGTCTAAGTATGATACGACGTGCGTTTTAACGCGAATTGCATTAGATATGACTGATTCGTATCTCCACTTGCTTGAAAACTCCCGGATTAACACATGCCTGGTAGCTACTGTCACCAACTAATAACAAATAACATATCAAGATAAAAAGAATTTTAGCCGCCATCAGTCATCATCGGACTTTGCTTGTTTTGCTGGAGTTTTTTTGGACAATAGGAGCAACGGACCCTTTGAAAAAAACTGTAAACATCCTATGTGTCCCATGTATCTTCTTATATAAATAAAGCCTCATATACAAGAGCAAATATACTTGTTAAGGAAAACTTTTCAAAGAAGAATTGCTTGTGTAGATGAAGCTTAAAGCCTGGTAAAGAATGAAAAATAACGACTCGTGGATGTTAGCCACAAATGAATTTTATTTGAATCACGTACCGTTTCTTCTTCACTTTATTTGTTTAAAGATACTTTAGTAAAGAACAAGTCATGTAATGCATATATCGATAGGTTTTTATGTCAGTACTTTATTGTATCAAGCAAAACAAATTATGAGTCATAACCATCTAAAAACAAGCATAAATAACTCTAGACAGTTGACAGACGAGAACAGTTTCTGTAGGAGTACGCAAAATATCCTTTATCATTAAATAGCCGAGTCAGTGTACTGGGACACTACAGGGCAACAAATAGCCTCTCCGATGCCTTTACGCCATTTTCTAACAATACAACGGAAAAACGTTTTTTGACGCTTGAGAACCTTGAGACATTTTCCGAGATGACGGCTTTGCAAGCCTTTATTGTGCAAACCGTCTAGCAGTGCCTGTTCGGATATCTGAGAATAGAAAACAGCATGACTATCTAGTTTTAATTCATCACCATACAAGTTCTATAGACCTTTTCAGTGTTACGTCATACGGTCCTTTGTCAATGGCAACGATTTGGCGAAGGGGCAAACAATGAGGTCCGTCAACAGCGTTTCCTATGGAGCATGGTCTTGTTTTGGTATTATTTTAATGTTTTTAAGGTCTTGTACGTTGTGGAATGCCATCTAAATACATTAATAAAAGGGGAGAAGCACGGGGAAGATATTTAGAGAAACTTGAGGGTCCTTCCTTTTTATAAAATTACTGTCTTGTGAAGAATACTTGGCATCTCTGGCAGTAAGGTTGGTGTGTGTTCACAACACAAAAACCTAACCTCGACAGAATTACGTCTTTGATGTAAAGTTACTAACATGCTGCTCTAGACACCTGATCTTAGCCATAAGGTATTCTTTTACTTGCTTCAAGTAGTCAATTTTCATCACTGTCCACTTCAGCTTCAAGTTCACTGGTACTGTAGACTAAAGAAGTGAAGAATCTTCATTAGGGGAAGCGTCTTATGTATAAATAGCAGTCTGTAAGTGTAGGGGTCACGTGTTGTTGAATAGATTTGTTTCACCGTGTGATTTTTAGGCGATCTATGTTCTTACAGTTGCTAGTGGCCTTATCGTATTTTCTTTTGACTCTGTATCCAAAACCATACCAAAAGTCGAATGCAAATGGACTTTATTAAGAAACTTTCCCCATCAATCCATTATTGCTGTATCCATTGGCAATACAGTTTTCTGACATTTTCAAAGTAAAATAACTTAAAAACTAACCAGGAACTAACCTTCCCTCGCACCACAACTTGAAGTTTTAATGCCGCGATTGGCTTTGTTTGCACCTTCAACTTGTTGCTATGCGCGGTTGATAAGGAAATCCGAAAAGGTCTATTACCCTTGCGAATTATGGTAATGTCTCTTACACTTGAATTAAGATCTTCTTATGCTGAGTGATATATAGGCAGTAAGATTCCTTTATCATCTTCTGTCCCATCAAAGGGATCAGGCTGCATCAAAAGTCATATTGATTTCTTTCAGGTTTCTCTTGAACGTTCGTTGCTAAGCTATCTTGAGCGTCGCCTTTATCTTTTTGCCTCAGGTGTTATCTATTGCGTAGATAATTGTGGTGGGCAATGAGGTTAGAATACAAGAAAACCATTTGTGTGTAAGATAAGATATATGATCTAAACACATATTGTAATAATGTCACTAAACCTTACGCTGTTTAGTTTTTGACGAAAAGACGAGTTCTGTAGCCATCTTTTGCGGGTGGGATGTAAAATAACAGAGTAGGTGAACCAGCTAATTTTAAGATAACACATTTAGTTTAATTGGATACCGTCAGATATTGCCAATTGAGCTGCATATTTTTTGTTCGTGCTATTGGATTTTGTTCGGGAATATTGTGTTTGTTTTTGAAAAGTAGTTTATGAATCAAATAATACCAGGATCGTGTATACATCCGGCGTTTGCTAAGTCTTAGTTTCAGCTTGCTAAAGCCTAGTCTCTACCAAGTCAAGTGATTTATCTCTACTGGTAATGAGATGGGTATCTTTGCTTTACTTTCAAGACATGGAAAATTGCCATCTTCAGCTAAGGCAACATGTCCTAGAGGGATTTTAGGAATTTGTTCATTGTTATAGCTGAGATTGTGATATTTGCTAACACACACTCTGAGCACCAATGCCATCAATAATGAGTTTGTAACTTGACTGATAATGTTCGTCTTGATACTTCAAATGTTTTAGCAAACTGGAGGCATTACTGAATGTTAATACAGGCTGATACCTTGTTAAAAATCTACGAAATGACCCATCTTATACTTGTATATGATACCTTTTTCTAACTGAATTGACTGCTTTGCTAACGTAAGGAAAACAATACTCTAACAAGTTGTGTTGCAGTCTCTTTCTGTCTTGTATTTACAAGTTAGGTGAGCCCTTTTTTGCTACACAGCATGTTGTAAACTCATCCAGCAAAATAGGGTTTTTCCTGTCCTACCGGTTTATTTTAGCACGTCATAATTTATTTTCTTTACAGCAACTTTCTGTGTTATCATTAAGATTAACATTTTCGCAAAGCTGTGCAGCACATTGTGGACAAAGAGTCAAGTTTATAAGGTCCTGGCTCAAATGTTATTGATTTCTTTTGTCGTCTTTCAAAGCCCTAAAAAGAATAGTTAAACAAGTACTTTGTCGTGCTGAAGAGTAAGACAGACTTTAAGGTACGGAAGGCCTTGTCACTCTAAAACAACGAAAAATTATAGTTAAGTTGTAACTTGTTGATCTAAATTTTCTACTTCAGTTTCCAAACATATCTGAAATAAGGATATGGCTCGAGTTTATAAACCTTTATCTGTTTGAAGGACGAAAATTAGCCGTAAATATTACATCCTTTTATGTTGCCATGCTGCCTAAGTTATGTTAGCAAGGAACTAGATGTTTGGAATCTAGCTAGATTACAGCAGAGCTATAGAACTGCTGCTTCACTACCCGACATAGGCTTCTGAGCTCTTCCTTAGGACTGGTTTTGCCCGAGTGATGTAACCCTATTGTTGTACAGCAAGACTATGAATCCTGCCTTAGCTTACTGTCCTAATTACTGTAGCTTATTTATATTAGCTAGTCTATTTTGTTTGTGCCAAAAATTCCAATTCTTCCTCTTGCACAATTTTCAGACTTGTCATTACCAAAGACGAAATTTGAAGCGTAATGTTCCCCTAAATAACTGCTAAATTTGCACTTTGTATTCCTTCCTGGAAAGACGTTCACTGCAAATCGTACACACAATCGTACACAAAGTGTGACTTTCCTTTTGTGATCCATGTAAACTACCGTTTTCAAGTAGCTCGTGGAGAGGTATCCGTTTTGCAAATGTTTTTTACTAAGGAACGCATTCTACACTTGCTAATCAGGTTTACTGAGCGCAAAGTATTTTCCGCTGCTGGCATCTTTAACACTGTAGTCAACAAAATACGTTCATATTACTATAGTTCTTTAATGGCAAGTAGAGAGTATATGTGAGCTAGATGGAGAACTTCAACAACTAGGATGTGCTGTACAAATTCCAGTAATACATCCTCTAGCAAAGAAATCTCTTTACAGCTTGAGATATTTCTCTGAGCCTATATTCCATCAAAGCTTAATTACATTCATCTGAAACCAAAGTACTCAAATTCCTGGAAAGCAGCTGCTAATATAGGTTTGAGAATTCCACCTAAAAGCTAATAGAGCTATCCAGAACAGTATAGAATGCTATAGAGCACAGTAGAAAATTCTAGAAGCTTTTAGAACAAAACAAATCAAGTCAAACTTTCTAGAAGCTTCATGTAAATATTGCATCAGCATTGTTCGTGCAGCACAGGGAAGGTTCCTAGAAGATTCTAAGTATGTATATTACTTTCTAGAAGGTTCTGAACGTACATTTTCTTGAAGGTTTTAGACGTCCATAACAACAGTAAAGTTCTTGCTCCTTTTGCAAAATATTCAGTCTGAGAAGATTCACAGAATAACAACTCTAATTATTTTTAAAACTCGATGAGCAAATGTGTCTGCAACACAACGAAACGTGATAACATATCGGATCTTAAGCCACTTACGTCGTCTACGTGGGATCTATCCTTACGATCAGTATGCCTCAACGAAACAGCTTGTTTGTTTTCGCTTATGATTTACCTCTGATACACTGAATAACACGAAATGTCAAATAAAATAAATTTGTAACTTTACCGCCCTTTTGATGAAAATAACGATCAGTCCGCGAATTTTCTACCTACAAGGTCTTACTCATGCGACAGAATACGAATTGTTACTCTAGTGAGTTATATGATGCTTGTGATCCTAGCATGAAGTTGGTAAAAGTCAAAATGTATCGAGATATGACCAGTATGAACGAGTTACGAATTGTACCATAGGCACTGACAGCTAGGGTGTCAGCGTGTATGTCCTATCAGTATGGAAATCAACACATTGGTGTACAGTTAGGTCAATTGTCTTGTTAAGATTCATGGAAGCCTGACCCACACAAGCTCACGTATTTTAGATGTCGCCAAAACATTAACCGCTTTATTCATGCTAGTTACAAGTTAAAGAATATACAATGACAAACGGACAACGAAGTCATGGACGACTTCATGTCTGCAGTAATAATACGAGCAATAAAATTGGTAATGATTGTTTAAACTAGCAATAGTAAGAAAGTATCGAGCCGCTATCTGAAATTAAGAGAATTTGTTAAGAGCATCGGGATTGTTTAAAGGTTTGCCTCACGATTAGGGTAATCAGATAATTAGTACCTTCACCTCTTTAAAGTAACCTTTTTAATCACAACTGGTTTATTCTGGAAAGAAGAAAAATCGAACAAGTTTAACCACATAGATGTAAGGGAACTAGCTTTTCTTTGAGTTCAACGAATAACTTGGAATTTGAATATTTGCATACTTTCAAACTCAGTCTTCAACCAAGCCCTGCTTCAGCGCCTGGAAACGAATGAGTACCTCTATACAAATTGTTTACTCTGTTACCATGGGCCTTTTTATTAGGAATTAATGTTTCAAAAGTTTATGAAAACTTTGGAAATTGTAAATAGTTCTAAATGTTTTGCGGTGACGTTAGATCTTTGTTGATAGTCGATTGACAGTACAAGAAAAGCTATTTTTATACATCTTTGGTCCAATATATGAAAATCGTGGCTATAGTCCTTTTCGATGTTACTTCACATGGCCCGTTGTCAATGGCAACGATCCGACGAAGGGGCAAACAATGAGGTCCGTCAACTGCGTTTCCTATGGAACATGGTCTTGCTTTGGTATTATTTTAGTGTTTGCAAGGTCTTGTACGCTGTAGAATGCCATCTAAATACATTAATAAAAGGGGAGAAGCACAGGGAAGATACTTAGAGAAACTTGAGGTCCTTCCTTTTCATAAAATTACTGTCTTGTGAAGCATACTTGGCATCTCTGGCAGTAAGGTTGGTGTGTGTTCACAACACAAAAAAACTAACCTCGACAGAATTACGTCTTTGATGTAAAGTTACTAACATGCTGCTCTAGACACTTGATCTTGGCCATAAGGTATTCTTTTTCTTGCTTCAAGTAGTCAATCTTCGTGATTGTCCACTTCAGCTTCGAGTTCAGTGGTACTGTAGACTACAGAAGTGAAGAATCTTCATTAGGGGAAGCGTCTTATGAATAAATAGCAGTTTGTAAGTGTAGGGATCACGTATTTTGGAATAGATTTGTTTCACGGAGTAATTTTTTTAGGCTATCTATCTTTCTTACAATTGTTCGTGGCCTCATCGGTACTTTCTTCTGACCCTGTATTCAAAACCACGCAAAAGGTCGAAAGCAACTGGAATTTATAAAGAAGCTTAAGGCTTTCCCAATCAATCCATGTTTGCTGTATCCATTGGCTATACAGCTTTTTGACATTTTCAAAGCAAAATAACTTAAAAACTAACCAGGAACTAACCTTCCCTCGCACCGCAACTTAATGCCGCAACTTAAGTTTTAATGCCGCGATCGGCTTTGTTTGCCCCTTCAACTTGTTGCTATGCGCGGTTGTTAAGGCGAACCGAAAAGGTCTATAATGCTCGGTTGAAAGAACTCTTAGTTACAACTCAAGAAGTTCTCTACTGTGGGGAAAATTCTAAGCAAAGGCCCTGTGCCCAAGAAAATTCCCAGTTACACACTAAATAAACTTACTGATTTCTCTATTCAAATCTCGATTGCTTTATTGAGGGTGTGATAAAATATCCATATGACAAAGTCTCAAGTAACTATTACACTCGTATGACCAAGTGAATTTACAAGAGTTCAGATACGTATTTTATACGTTTGTCTTAGTTACATAGAATTTTCTAGATTGTAAATTTTGGAACTTATAGGTTTTCTTAGAATAATCGCGATTATTTCTAATTTTATTTATTGCAACGCAAAAACTGCTGACTAATGTGATCATGTCCATTTTCGTTGATGTGTTAGCATTCCACATTATTCTCTAAAAGTCCGCTAAAGGGGGCTGTTTAAATAGTGACTTATCACATAAGCGTTACATACGTGTTCCTAAAACTGACGTAATTTACTTAAAACTCCACGACTTACTACACATAAGAAACGACTAGAAGGTTCTAGAGGGTTCTCTCAAGAAAGAGAGTCAGGGTTAATTTCTGACACTACCGTTTTTCTCTCTTCTGCAGAAGCAGTTGACGTATATTAACGAAACGATTTAATTTCCACAATGATGCTTTTTCCCACAAATACACTACATCCTGAGTTGCTTTTCAAGTCGATAAATATATAAACAACAATATTGCTTATTCAAAACAAACTTTTTGCACACTGCCAACAGTACTCGAATCCGTTTAGTTGTAAATACTGAATTGATTCTGATCTAGAGAATGCAAAGGATTTGTATGTTTAGACAAAAACACATCCACATTAAAAAGCGGGAGTTTTACACGTCACTGATTCGGGCTCAGGCAGTGGGCATTGGGCAGTGGATAGAGGGAGAGAGAAAGGCAGCGCTTATGATAGCACACAACAGAAAGAGACGCCAACGGCCGCATCTGTTGACTACGGCATACTGATACTGATGATGATGATAATTCAGGCTTTGGTGTTTACAACTCAAGTTTTCTCTTAATTGAAATCATCGATTGTTAATTACTGATCTACACGCTTTTTAAAAATAAGATTTTGTTTTCTTGTAAAGGACTAGTTAATGTTAAGCACGTTTTCAGTGCAAAAGTAACGGAAGTCGTCTGTGAAAACAACTCAAGTTTCACAAGAGGCAAGCAAACAGGTAAGTAAATATGCTCGATTGACTGCACTATCCAGTCATTTCTTGAAGAAGTTCGCTTTGTAGGTAATGTTCTTTATAGCAATTTTGAAAGTCGTATTATTTGATATTTGGGCATGATATCCTTGTCTATATTAAACGTAGGTATGCCAAATTTGTTGCTAGTTGTTTCTTCATTGGTCAAATAGATAGTCAGCAAGATCCTCCGTAACACTTGTTTTAGTAGGCCAGAAATACGTTGAAGGCAAGTATGGTGCTTTCGATTTTAAAAGTTGGATTCAAGGTAAGAGCATTGAATTGAGATGAAGACAGAAGAACAAATGTCGTTGATCTTAGTTGTGTTATCGTTTGTGATTTTAGGTGTGATTTTGCAGACAAGATAACATTTAAATTGCTTCGATTCGTCGATATGATAAGAACGACAAGACAGACTGAAAAGGAGCGCAGACTTTTTGTTTTTAGACTTGTTGTTATTGCCACTCGCATATGCGGGATAGTAACGTTCTCAGCAATGCCTCTATGTGTGCTTGTCTGTATGTGTCTGTTCGAGCTCTAATTTTTGAATACCTTGATCCAAAAATTTCATGTTTAGTATGCAATTATATCGCCCTAAACTACTATATCACAAAGATATATCTGTGGAATCGTTACTACAGTGATCTGGCTTAAAGCTGCAGGGTTGGATAAGTTTAAATTGTCACCGTGGAACTATGTACGCATCCACTGTGATAACAAGATGACAACCGTAATTTTGCAATGGTATGCGATCGAAGAAATTTGATTTTTAACCCTATCTCGCATCCAGAGCTAATTATGCGTAGCTAGGGCAAAAACTGTATTGCAACTGCGCCAAACTGTAACCGCACAACTTGAGAACAGCGTAAAATCTAAGCAACAAAATTAGAGACCTGTTGAAGAGGAACCACCCGCTAGCTAGGGAGAGAAAAGTAAATTCAAAAGATGTTCCTTTGCATTGGTTTTGTTTATAACATGTGCTTGAATAGGTTTGTTTAGTACAGAGAGCGAAGATCAGCAGGTTTTCTAAAAGAGATAAAATGCAAAACGTACTCCTTTAAATGCCTAGCTTTCTCTTATCTCTAGTTCTGACTTTATTGTAACCTCAGAATCCACATTTTGTACGCATAAGCTTACTTTTGTTCGTTGCATGAACGATCATCTATAGCTGTGATACTTTGTGTCGAGTGTGGCTGTGTCAAAGTCTGCAAGATGGAAGTAGAGTGATCATGGCCAGCTATGGTAAAACTTTGCGTCGCAGGAATGTCATTCGTTATTGCTGGTGGAAATGATTCAATATTCTGACAAGACAATAGTCAAGCTCTTTAAAGCTGTCAGCAGCAAGTAAATCGTCGTATTGAAGAAACTGCCATGTTGCTTTAACTGTTTTGCAAAGTTGAACATCGTTGAAGCCGTGACAACATATGCCGACACAATTCTCTTTCTGTTTAGGTAAGTAAAAATTGTTTCCTTGTTTGAGCCTTTTTCTCGCTGTTGACATATTCGGAGGTGTTAATCAGTTTAAAACTTGGAAAATCTTTGCCACAGAAATTTTGAAAACGAGTCATGATTCTTGCTAGATCCATCCTTCAGCTGTATTTACAAAACAGAAAAGTCAATAAGCTCCTTTACAATATGAGTAGGTAAAGATGGTCATAGTATATTTATATCCATAGACCAAAGATATCAACAGCTGACCTGGTTTGGCTTCATTTTAAAAAGCATTTAACGCTGGCGCTGGATGGTAACTCGAAACTTAAATTTTCGTAACTGACTATTCTTTAAATGTACCCTTTAAGCTTTATTTTTAGGCTATTTTATTGAGGCCTTTTATTCCCTTCATAAAGCAACCAAGAAGCATTTTGTTGTGGTTGTATCAACTAATTTTCCCATCACGGTTGTATGGTTGAACACCAAACCATCTTATCATATTTCGTCCAACTAATCACTAATTTATAATCTACTAGAACAGCGGCTGTCGGCACAAGCAGTATAATAAGAAAATAACATTGCCTATAATATTGTTAACTCTTTCCAAAAGTCATATTATTGAATTTACTTAAAATAATTTCTGCTATCATAACTATACTCAACATCACATCAGTGTGTGTTAAACAAAACTGTTTTGCGTTAACGAAATATGACAATAATTGTGCGACTTGTCGCAACTTGAAAGAATTCACGCTAGGGCAGCTAAACTCATTCACAAATTACCAAAAAACATTTCAGATGAGGAAG
>JANTCA010074653.1:0-15163 GCA_024741275.1 Chironex yamaguchii
GAGAATGAGATGAAAGCAATGCGACACTCTTGGGGTTCATTGGCTAAGTTGGCTCGGGACAGGCAGAGGTGGAGGGGTTTGTTGCTGCCCTACACACCACTGGGTGTAATGGATAATGATGATTATTTGCGAAGTTTTAATGTAGTCATAAATATTCCAACGTTAATTCGTTGTTGTCTTAGGCAAGCTGTAGTGATTGCCTAACAAAAGTTGCTCCAGCTTAATATATGTTCCCCTCAATCCTAGAAACGATTGACTCAGTAAAGTATAGGTTACTAACAGTATACCGAAATATTCAATACCTGCTTCTCACGTTCACTTCAGTACGACAAACGATTAAACTAAAGGATCTATATAACGACCGATGATCTGTAAAAACCAGAGGAAATTAAAGAAGAATGGTGGTGGGAATTTGAAATTTTGGAGGAAAAAAACTGACCATGTACCTTATGTCGTTAGAACTTTTGCAGCCTCGAAATTTAATACGAATAACGGGTGAATTTCCTTATTTCGATCAGTGAAAATAGTGATTTATCTAATAAGTTTGAAATACTTTGTACAATATATTTAAATGTCAACAAGCAACAAACTATGCACAAGATTGAATGTAACGTATGCGTTGCAAAGTAGGTTGAGCTGTACTCGTGGGCACCTAAAGAGCGTATGGATAGACACAACGGAACCGGTACACTACTGGTTTACAAACACTTTAAATCTTAACACACTGAACCAATTCAAAGCTATTTTAAAGAAAAAAGATTTATCGTATAGCCATTTCTACAGATAATTTCAATTGTGTAGTTAAAGAAATCTTTATTCTGCTGAAGCACAGGCAAACGTAAACCGAAGCATCCCTTGCAAAATGACTCGGTTTGTGCTACGCTGTTTCTGATTTGTGTTTGCTGAAAAACAAAGACAAAATTCTAGTCTTTTTCCTGTTCTTTGCTCGTACCTAAACGGCTTACGTTCAAGCCCTGCTTACATTTCACTTTAGCCTTGATGTTATGAAATTGTCGAGCTATATATTTTTCAATATTTTGTGCATATCCAAGCTTAGCAAGATTTAAACTTCTTGCATCGTCCCAGAATGGACTATATAACATACAATGACATGACGTCCTAATGTCCCAAAAAGTAATATTTGAATAATGTAAGCAATCGTTTGCCTTATCCCGATATCTAATTACAACTGACGGTTTTCTTCACTCGCGTGCTCCAGTGGAGCCACCTTTTTTTAAAAAGAATAGTAATGTAGATTGGTTCAAAAATGTCATAAAAATTTTAGGGTGCATCTGTGTTCAATCTTTAATCTTAAGGCAGTGCCCAACTCCTAAAAGATTACGAGAGTTCAATACTGGATTCTTGAAGCCTACGAAAGTAATACTGACATTCACCAGTCAACTTAAAGAATTCAGAAGCGAGGAGAAGCTTATAGAATTTGCTAAATTAAACGCATAGGCAGTTAGCAGTGGGATGCACTAACATTTTGATGCCCCCCCCCCCCAAAAAAAAAGGGAAGCGTTCTTACTACCTACTAGATTAGTAGACAAACAATAATTGATGCCAATTTAAGCCACAGATGTGAGACACAAAATCACTTAGAAAACACTGGAGTAATCGACATTTTAAGAGATTTCTATTTCCTACTTTTAAATCTGCAACTATATATATATATACCGTTTATATTAAGCTCTCTGCATGTAATCCTTGCATAAGAAACATAAGTCGACGAAATGTGCACAGAGAGATGCCACATCTTCATCAGAGGCATACTCTGTTTAGAAATGCAGCATTTTTAAAGTCTCTTCTCAGAATCCGCTAGGAAATTACATTTCTATCATGGATTCTAAAAAAATTTAAAGACAATTATTTGTAAAATCTCTACATAAGAGATTCGCACAGAGCTCAGAAAATAGCAGGTTGCATTCCTGTCACCACTGCATCATGCGAGCAATTGCATACCAAAACGAAGTTGATCAAAACATACTGACGTACAAATATGGAAGAAAACGACTTGTGCAGTAGGTAATCATTAGGAGTGAGCGGAATATTTCCAGTTCAATAGAGCGTTCATCGCTGCGAGAATAGCTTGCTACCAAACCAAGACAAGTTCTCCTTTGAGCAATTACTAATGTTGCAGTCTGACTTCTTTTTGACTGCATACTTGGCCTCTTGTGCTTGGCCATACATTTCTAATATGTCATTATATGACCCCATTTCAAGTTTTACTATTTTGTAATATTAGTTTTCACACAATTCAAAAAGCCTTGCATTGAAGGTTATTACATGAATATCAATTATTTCACGTGTCGCTTTCTATCCAGAATGGGTTTATCTCTCTTTTAAAGAGCGGCGTTTCCCTAGCCTATGAAGGGTGTCGTCCAAGACCAATGATCAAAATCATTCGTTACCCTCCACTTAATTGTGGCTGCCGTCCCCACTGACCCCCCTCTGCCATGAAGTTAGGTATGTACAGCAATCAATTGCTTGCTGTTAATCGTTGGTTTTCATTTCATCGTTAAAAAAGATGTCACGATCTCATACGTGTTACGATCTCGCTCCATCAGGGAAGGGATTCTACCAGTCCTTTCTGATTCAAAAAATGTAGTTCTTTGGAATTTTTCTTCATGGCATGCGTTATGCTGGAAATTAGCCTTCCGAGCTCCAACAACAGCCCTATGGCCATGACAAATTTTAAAACCTGTCAGGTCCTATGCCCTTCTCCCATGATGCCTTTTTATCTGAAGGCACAACAAGCACCACAATCCAACGGGATTTCATTAGGAAACAAATTAGCCACTTCGGCTGTGACAATAGTAGTAAGAGAACGATTTTTCCGCAAAAGCTTCAAATTGAACTATAAAGTAGCGCATTCCACAATGACAGTGTAGTAAGAGAACGATTTTTGCGCAGAAGCTTCAAATTGAACTATAAAGTAGCGCATTCCACAATGACAGTGTAGTAAGAGAACGATTTTTGCGCAGAAGCTTCAAATTGAACTATAAAATAGCGAATTCGACAATGACAGTGTAGTAAGAGAACGATTTTTGTGCAGAAGCTTCAAATTGAACTATAAAATAGCGCATTCCACAATGACAGTGTAGTAAGAGAACGATTTTTCCGCAAAAGCTTCAAATTGAACTATAAAGTAGCGCATTCCACAATGACGATGTAGTAACGAAACGAATTTTGCAACCCGGATTCAAATCCAAGAACAAACAAGTGAATTCGGAAGTGACAATGATAGTAATGAAACGATTTTTGCAAACTGGATTCAAATCCATGAACAAATTAGCATATACAGCAGTAACATAAAATTCAAAAAATGTATGTTGTTTAGTTCGAGTAGAAAACTCCTCCACTCTCTAATTTTCTCCCAATCTTGCATTTTAACGCGGAATATATCAAGGTGTGCACTTACCAAGTAGAATATCCCCTCCATTTGTTTTCGTTGCAAGCTCTGTTTGTCGCACGATACACATTTGCCTTACCTGCTATTCTGACCTAACTTATATCATGAATTCGCCTATTCAGTGTTTTGTGTGAATATAAAACTTGGTTTATGTGATAAGCATTTATTTAACATGATATACCGTGTGGTTTAGTAGGAGCAAATACCTTTATAAAGACAAGAATGCACCGCACTGTTTGGACGACGCATTTCGAGAGTTAGCTACAAGCTAGAATAAACAGACAAAAATGAAAGAAAAATTGTTTTGAGAGCTTCTACCTAATGCTTATTTTGATCTGATGCAAAAAGTAAACATCAATAACGTGCTACGAAACTCGTCTCAGAGAATGACGAAAAAAAGCCAAGAGTCAGTGAAATTCAATAAAATGTGCCTGACAACGTTGATTGGTTCCTACAATGTAGATGACACTTATTTGAAATTAAATACTGTCTGTTGAAGAAAAGTCAGGAGTCAAGAGCAGGACAATGTCGAAGTACGATACATAAGGACAGCGGTATCAGACAAGGCTGTCTTTCGCAAAAGGAATAATACGAGAGTCGCATGCTATGCAACATGTCGCAATACTGCTACCGTTCGGAGAGTTATGAGCATCCTTAAGGGAAGGAGGAGCGAAATAACGTTTTATACCTTAATGTAGGAAATTAACCAAGCCCTAAATTTGCGATACTAAAATAAACGCGAATCAAATGAACGCGGTTCAGTCAAACTAGGATACATGATGCATTTAATAAACAAAGAAATAAAACAAGTTTAAATGCATTACGATTTTCTCTCCTCACAACGACAGGAAATATAGTTATCTTTTCTTTTTAACAGGATTATTATTTACCCAAACCTTTAAAACGGCCTGGAAATTTACGTGACTTCTAATTCACGGGTATTAAATTAAAGCGAATTTAAAAAAGCCGCGTTAATTAAGTGCCTCGTTAATTTCCTGGAATAAGGTATTGTCTTAATGAGAAAACTTTCCAAAATAAACGAATAAGCTGCAAATCACAACTGCCGTATTCTACATGAACCTGCCCGCGCTAACTCTTCACATGCAAAACAAAGGAACGGAAGTATTTGCAGCAACAGCAGTACTTTTATAAATAGCGGTATTTTAGCAACAGGAGAATTTGCAACAACAGCAGTATTTTCACCAAAAGCAGTATTTTCACCAAAAGCAGTATTTTGAGCAAACAGCAGTACTTTTAGCAACAACAATATTTTTTAGCAACAACAGTATTTTCAGTGACAGCAGTATTAGTAACATCCAAATCATACTGAAATGTGCACAGAGTGGTGGCTGATGCAGTGTGATACTTATCTCGAACATTCTACTAAAAACCAAAAGCATGAAGTGAGGATGTCATAAAAAAATTAAATTGTTAAACAATAAGGTATTGTCCAGCAATTGTCGTGGAGCTAGTGAGTAAAAATAAAATAGAACAAAGTTGCAAATTCACATTTCTCTCCCCCTTTTTTTAAGGAAAGGATTCATTTGCAATTTTTTGATCTACAGGATCTGGTCCTAACAAAGGTATATGGTTTTTGTATGACGCACAAGTGATGCCTATGATGTCTATTCTGCCGTGTGCTTTCATGCAGTCGAAAGTAACAAAATATCAAATATAACTTTTATGGTCAAACAGGAAAGTAAACGTAAAATGTATGCAGACTATCAGCGACAACAGAACTTCAAAAGGAAACACTTGACAGTCAAGTATCCTTCGATAATCTTTACGATGGTAATTCAGTTAACACATGGTTACAATTTGCATAATGTTTATCTCCTCTGTCATCCTTGTTGATCATGGTTCATATCCACCCCACATCATCTACACAAAAAACATCAAAACAAACATTAATCAAATATATTTGGAATGGATACGGCAGGTGGACAGCGCATTTACGAATTATCTAAAGCTTCGGTGATCACAATCTGACCTCGCTGTCTACTTATGGGACAATTACAAGAACAAGAATTCGTACATCAACAGAAGACTTTAGGTTACCTAAAGCACCTCGTTATCAAGTCACTTTCTTTGAAAGTTAACGAGGATTTATGAGTGGTTAAAGTGCATGACCTTGGATTCAACGACCTAGGATCTTAGGATCGTGGTTCGAGTCCATGTCAAGACATCCTGCATGCTGTGTAGCAAGAGCTCTGGAGCAATTCCATGTGACCGGAATCTATCCCAAGGTTTGGTAAAATCAAAGATCTGGATCGCACTGCTCAGATTGACATAAGGGTACAAAGTGACCGTCAGCACTAAATACGAGAAATCTATTCCCTTGTGACTACAGCGAGTGTATGTTAGCCTGATTACTCTTCAAATTACTACACAACTATCCATCTAAAAAGTATCATCTTGATAAAAAAGTGCTTAGGTAAGGAGAACAATAATTAACGAACTTTGTACTATAAACTACCAAATAGTAAAATAGCACGCATACTTAACTAAACAATGCACTGAAACAACTTACTGCAAACGGCTCCACGTATGGTTGTGTTTGTACTGACAGTCTTTTTTCGATATTCTTTGCAAGCTCTTGTGTTTTGTAAAGCAAATTTTTGGTCTTCTCTATTACTTGTTGGTGAACCGACGGCGCCTGTGTACCCATAACAACATGTCCCTTAAAAAAAACAAATATCAGATACCTCTTAAAAATGGCGCTTCGATAATGCCATGAAAAATCAGAAACGTAACTCCGGCTACAAACTCAATGCATGGTCACAGGTCAAAAATATACATATGCTAAATACGTTTCGCTAGCAAGGATAGCCGAATGGGTATGGGTCAGTGTTTAGAGCTAAATATGGACCATTCCGTGGGGCCATTGCATGAAATACAGGAACCCCATACTTGCACAGCTAGTAAATTATTTCAGGCGAGGAACTAGCGTCCAATACAAAAATGGTGACTCCATGTAGGTCATAGCACGATCAAGACCAAAAATATGGAATACCAATGCTAAACTCGAAGCAATCCGACAACGCAAACCTCCGCCAAGCCGGTATTAATTATTCAAACAACAGGGGTTTTAATCACGGTCATTACTACTCACTTACATGAAGATATCATTACCAAATAAGGTAACTGGGGTATCACTCACGAACACTACGAAGGTTTCAAAACTTGAAAATTGCCTTTAATAAATTTTGTATAAATAGGTTCCCATATACATATACTTTCCTTTCTGCCGTTTCATACTCTGAAGAGTGTCAGACGAAAAAAGCTTTTAGGTATGATTTTAGCGCAAGGTCGCAAATTTTCAAGGCGATTGCGAAGGTTTCATTACCCAAAAAGTGATCCAGAATCTAGGATTTCATTCGGATCATCCCCCAAAATTAATCGTTTGTTCCTTATCCCAGGTCGGACACTTCCTAAAAATTTCGTCAAAATCCATCCAAAATTTTTGAGGCATCTTGCTAATGAACAGCTTCACACCAGGACAGAAATTATACTACAAATCTTTCTTGTGTAGTAGGTACGCAGTCCTTTTGACTGGATGGGAAGATCTTCCTAGTCGCGAAAACAAGTCTGGGATTGACAGCAGAAAAACACTCCACTACAGCTTTTAACGTGTCTCTATGCAAACAGAAATATTACTTAGCTAAGTAAGTACAAAGTTGACTGGAAATAGTTTCTTGGCGTACACTGGAGCTACATAAAGGGAAGGGAGGAAATTGTCTTTAGGAACTAGTTCCTTGCGTTTCATCTTGGAAAAAACAAAATTTGCATTTCGTGAAATTGTAAATGCATAGGTACAAAAATAATAATAATAAAACGTTTTGCTTACCTCTTTGGAATCTATTTTTGCATCCAATCTTGCATTTCTTATAAGATTAACTATCCACCGCTCAGCGTCTTCAGGACTCATATTAAGGTTTTCCGCAAGCATGCTTGGCACAGAAGAACAAATATCAGTAACAATAAACGAAAAGCAAACACAAATCAATGAAATGCCAAGTAATTTTAGATTTATGCTACTGCATTTGGATGACAATGAGGAATATCTTCAGATTCATGTCTAGTCCCCCTCAGTTCATTAAACTGTTTAAATTCCACTATACTCCAATACAAAAATACAATTGCTATCGATACCGATGGTTTCTCCACTATATACAGTTGGAGGAAATACTTGCTATAAAAAATGGGTATATAGTAGAACATAGCAACAAAATTCCTCAAGAGCTGCATAAATAAACCACAAACAAACTGAATACAATAGACCTACAAGAACAAACGTCTTCCAATGTAGAAATGCCTAAGGAGCACGTAGTCCCCTTTTGTTCTAAAATCCAACAACCCAAACTACATATATAACTAAAACATTTCCGGGAGGAAATATTCACTTAACTGATGACTTACTTGATGCTAATACATTGATGTATCCTACAAAACGTCTCAAAAATAAAAAGACGAGCATTCTCTACAAAGTCTTGTATACAGGCCACTAAGAAGAAGTCATTGTCTAACACCTGTATGAAGAAAAGAGAAGTGCAAGTTACCTCCAACAAATAAGCTGTTAATAGGGACTCAAAATAAAACAAGAAAATATGTACAAGCGATATCGAAGTTGATCTAAGGGTAAAGAAAATGACGGGCCGAAAGCATTAAAACTAAGACAGTAGGAAGCCTCACTTCCTCAAGACGAAGTAATATTGGCAGTTCGGGTTGCATTGAAAAAGTTGAAAATGAACATAACTGTAAACGGCTGTATGTACTGAAATGAATCAATGGATGGATGGATGGATGGGTGGATGGACGGACGGACGAAGGATGGATGGATGGATGGATGGACGGACGAAGGATGGATGGATGGATGGATGGATGGATGGATGGGTGTATGGATGGATGGGTGTATGGATGGATGCATGGATGATGGATGCAGGCATGGATGGATGCAGGCATGGATGCGTGGATGGATGGATGCAGGCATGGATGCGTGGATGCATGGATGGATGCAGGCATGGATGGATGCAGGCATGGATGGATGCAGGCATGGATGGATGCAGGCATGGATGGATGCAGGCATGGATGCAAGGATGGATGGATGGATGGATGGTCAAGATGGATCAATGACAAATTGATGGACGTGCAGACGAATGGAAGAGTAGATGGAAGGACGAGCAGATTGTGGACACAGGATGAAGTAATAGAGAGAGGTATATACTTATAAGTTAAAGACGTTCGATGAGCCTGTTTACAATCGACATTCTGAGACATAACAGCTGGTATCGGTAACAATTATTCCTACCAGTTCGCATTCTCTGAGCTTTTTTTGTGCTCCATCAAAGTCAAAATTAACAAGGAGACACTCTAGAAACTCTGTGATGGGATCTCGATAAGTGTATGATTCCTGCTGGATAATCTTCACAAGGTCCTTCAGGATATTCTTTCTCCTTTTACTGGTTATTACAGCTGTTGTAAGATATCTCAGAATATGAGGGCACATTGTCTGAATTGCATTAAGATACCTTGGATAAAAAGAAAAAATGATCAGATTTGAGCGATGTACACAATGTGGATAAGACACATGATGTATCAACCAATATTAACAGCATGGAAAGAATTCTGCTACCGATGTTGAAATATGCAGATGAACGTCTCTTTGAAAAGGGTTACATGGCAAATATTAGTACTGATCCAGAAACCATATGGGCAATACCAACATAAGCTGAAAGGTTACGTTAAGGAAAGACAAGTGCAGAATAGTAAAAATACACAAGAACTACAATAAAAGATTGAAAATAAAGCTTAAGATCAAGACTAATAGCATTATTTTATGAAACAAACTCAACAGATAAGCTAGCCATTTTCAGAGAAAGATTCAATATCCACTTGACCTTATCCTGTTCTTTTGCGCTGCAAGTCAAACAATTGGAATTTTCAGAGAAATAAACCATCCTACACTTTAGCCTCATAAATATAATTCGTATGCTTCCTCAATAAAAACAGCAGTATTACAAACTTCCAGGTCAGCAGATAAAAATGCTTAGTAAGTTCAAGTAATGCATTTTACTTTAAAAATTATCAGGCTAGTTAGTATCCGTAATAGTACCCTATGATCTGTACACATTATACCTACAGTTGAACTTCTAACAGTGCTCACCTCCCCCAAAACGGCCACCTGACCTTAGAGCTATACGTTGCCGCTATTAGACGTATGAATGAATTGTAACATTCAATCTAGTCTAAAATGACCACACGAAATAGGTTACTCGTTCAAACCATTTTTCCTTCTCCTAATTTTGCGTTAGTTTACTATCTATCCATGTTCTCTTATGCTGTCCAAAGACATCATAACGAAAACCAGCTCTCTACACATTGCAGACTAAGATTTCTACCCTAATTCTTCAATGATTCAGAACCCTAGGGCTTGCCTCCTGAAATGGTTTACAGGTCATAAAAGCCTATGACTTCAAATTGACAAAGTAGTGTGCTCAACAGCTTGTAATGGCCAGTGGCAGGGGCAGTATTGACAAAAGAAGAGCCATGAGAAATGCAATCACTGATCTGGCAATACATACTGAGGAGAATACAAAAAGAGCTCAATAAGCTGTTCCATTCCCTTTGGATGGTTAAAGAAAACAAATAAACTCCAATGGATCAACCACGTCCTGTTCTGAAGTTGTTGAAGCGGTGGTGAAAACGTCTGAAAGAAAAATAAATTTAACAGAAATTTAAAGCCAACCTACACACACAAACACGGCATGTTTAAGGAAAACACTCAACACAAGAGTCAGAATAGCACATTCAGTATGGAACTTTCAAGACACGGACATCCGCATTTCCTGGAAAAAGTGTCCGCTGTTACCAGGTATCCCCTATATAGCATGTCTGCCATAGACAGGTTTAACTGTAGTTGGTAGGTAACTCTGGAGGTAATCCAACAACGTTTCCCTTTCTCATAAACAAAATGCACATTGAACACTGACCTACAATAACCACACTGTGAAGAAGAGCTACATGTCTTCATTAAAATACCCTAAGATATGTGGAAACAGTTCATACCACTGTGGAATGAATTAGGTTTACTGTCTTATAGCAGCATTCTGCCTGATAGTCTCATGATACTTAACAAACCATGATATTAAGGATGTATAAACTACTTAGGAAGCGAAGAAGGGCCATTTCAAGTGTGAAAAAACTGTCATTGCCATTAGTAATATTTTACTAACTACTTTTTGTACACGTGAGATAACGCTATAGCTCAAATTGAACAGTCAGAGACTACAGAACTTCCACCAAGACAGAAATTTGAAAATGACACAGAATCCAGGTGGCTTTCCCGATCACTTCCAAAAGTTAATACGTTTAAAAAAAACCCTGCAAGAATCTGACCATAACTTTTTGCATAAACTTGCTAACAGATAGACAGATGATCAAGCAAATGGCAATGAAAACAATACCTCCTTGCTGGGGGTGAAAACCCAAATACTTACATCACTATCTATAACCTCTTTCAACTGTGTCAGATCTTCGGATGCCTGGTCCCAGTTTTGCATCAAAATTTCAGAGGCAAGTTTACCCCATAAAGCACTTACAAGATGCTTATCATCACTTGGAACCTAAAAAGGAAGTAAAGTCACATACCCCTACACACCATGGAAAAGAAAGTTTCCTGGAGGCCGTGATCCACACACAAAAAAAATTTGAGTCCATAATGGGCTTGATTAAGCACCACAAACAAAACCTAAATGCTGGAGTACCGACTTGAGCATTAGTAATCCTCCTTTAATTTCTTCCCTTCTCACTCACGAACAAAGATCTTAACAATTAACATTCTAAAGTAATATGACTACGATTTTGGCAGACTTATGAATACGTGGCCCTGTCAGATACTCAAACTGATAAACATACCTATATGAAATAAAAGATGACAATAATAATCAAATTCTAAGTGAGGACAGATCCATCCTGTCTTCCTTTAACTTACAAAACAGCTATATCAATCACAGTCAGTTTTGTGTTTATGATAGAGAAAACCTAGGAATACTTAATAATCAGCTAGCTTTTGAAGTGTAATACATAACAATGTCAATTACTAAATTTAGCTCTTGAAATAAGTACAACACTGTTACTTAAAAACAAACACTTGTTAAATGACAGTAAATTAAAGGTTATTTCCATACTATATGACAAATATTGCAGGACAAATATAAAATTTGCAAAGAATGCTTTAAACAAAATTTGCTTGACTTTGGCAAACAAAATCTTACCAGTACACGGTAAAAGTACAGATATTCCACTGCTCCAGTATAGTTACCACATTCATATTGAAATTTAGCAAATGTGTACAGCTCATCCAGCATCTCACGAGTAATCTGTATAAAAGCACGACAAAACTTAAGAGTAACTTGAAATATGAAGAAGTTCAAGTGTGGCAAACACTTAATGCAATAAACAATAGCAAATTGTGTCTGATACCTTCTACTGTAAGTGATGTCTTGAGTGAACAGTTTCCATTTTTAAAAAGACAGGTTACTTCATTTCCTTTTGGTTGGTTTAGAATTTCAGTCTTAGGGTCATTAGAAATGTAGGATAAAGAGATGCTATTTAATGCTGCCACATTAAATCACTTTACACTGTCATCTACCATCTTCGCAAGATTCTACTATCAGCTTCCATTTGCTTCAAGGATTCAAACAGTCCAGGTAGAACATAAGGTGTTCTGCTTTATACAGATGTTATCGAGTCTTAAAACATTTTTGAACAGAAAAATGACACTCATAAAAAAGAGTCTTCTTTCCAGGATTAGAACAAGGCAATTGCATACAGTTTTTCCATTAACGCCCATTCATAACTGACAATGCAGTAATGCACTGGTAGCATACAAACACATAATTGTATAAAGGTCACTAGATACATTATTGATCTATTAATAGACAATCAACAATTTGATTCATCTTTGAAGAAAACTTGTTTTTAAATAATTATAAATGACAGGACCAGCATTTTATAAAAATGCTGTTTATAAAAATAATTGTGCTGGAAAACAAAGAATAAAATTTCTTGCCTTAAAGTGATCTCTTAGGTACTCAAACAACTGCTTTCCATCCCTAAAATGAAAGGTATTAAATCATGACAGGTAAACCATTATCAATTACTAACAAAAAGTATTATTTGGCAGAGCTTAACCATAGACCATGTATTCCATGCATGAAATGATTATGGCATGGTAACCTTGTGATACAAAAGAGGCACATACTTGATACGGTAATCGATACAAAGACAAAAACGTCAGACAAATATCAAGTTGAATGACAAATCATGACCAAATGATGTATGACAAATGGTAAAATAAGAATCAGATATTAAATTAAGGTCATGTTTCTATTTCATGTTAATCTTGTGTACATAAAACACAATGTACAATTCTAAGGTTATTGTAAACATTATATAGTATACCTTGTAGTCTTGGCCTGAGCTTGAAAGTCTTCACTTTCAAAAGCAGCAGTTATTCTATCTGTATTTGCTTGAAGCTCCTTCAGCCGCATAACAACATTTTGTCTTTTTACTATCATTTCTGTTAATAAAGGTAAAAATTACTACTAATGATCAAAGAAATCAAACATCTCAATCAAATATCAAACTTCAATCAGCTTGACCATCTACTACTTACACAGTACAACTTTATTTGTTAAGTTTGTTCATAACGTATACAAAAATCAATAAACCCCTCTTGAAAAACACAAACACAATCAGGCTACTTGTTACAACTGGTAAGCAAACTCAAAGGCTGTTAGGCTTCAAAGATCATTTTGGTTCTGAAATTGCAACAAAAGTTAACTTTTGCCACACTTTCTTACAATACTTCTTGTGTTTAGACGTGAGGGAGTGTTGTAAAAAACTTAGCTGTTTACTGCTACTGTTTTTTCTATTCATTCAGACTTGAAAAGTGATTGGCAAAAAAATCTGTCACCTCCAAGACTATACATACAACAGTTTGGAAGTCAGTGGTCTGAACGTGTGCCAGACACTGTTGAAAATGAAAACTACATGGATCAAACTTTATCCCCAGCTTGAGTCAAAGTTACTGACCATGGTTTAGAGTACTACATACCTTCAGGAACCTCATCTGTATCATGAAGCACTTTATACTCATCTACTGCAAAATCAACCTAAAGAAAAATTTGAACTGAAATAACTGACGAGTATAAGATGCACCATCTCGTACATACATTTTGCCAGATCCTACTAAGTTGAAGAGTGTTAAAAATAGTTGAGCTCTGTACTTCTAAGCCTACCTTAACTGTATCGCAACCTAGCTCCAAATACATGAACCAGCAATAATTAGGCTTCATTATGTCTTGAATGCTCATACTGTTTCCCTATTACCAGTAAACAATAGTTACTTTCAACACTCTCTAGGTCACTTTGAATTTTCTCTGATAACAAAATGGTCAATAAAATTGCAAGCCATAACCATTCTCAATAATCAGCACCACATTAATCCCTACTCATTACATCAAGCACCATATATATTTGTTGACCTTTGCTTACCTGGATATTTATGCACTGACTGTATACAAAGATGCACTCCTTGTTTCATGTATACATTTATAACACTATCAACTACATCAAATACGGTTGTCAGATAATACCAATGAAATGATCTACACTATGTAAAATCTACCCAACAACCTAATACGGCCAATAGCTAGTTTTTGAGAAACTGCAAAGAACAAATCTAATCTTAAAATCTAACTTACATATGCAACATTAACCTTTTAGATACCATATGTGTTTAAAATATTATTTTTAACTTTGTATGTATTAGTTTGCCTAATTAATATCAAACAAAACTTCTAATTGATACAACAAATTAAATATTAAAAAGCTAAATGCTTTTTACAACATATACACAATCCTCATATTTTACACTTACCATATTGGTATGCTGAAGGAGCTCTATCCTTCCCTCAAGAAGTTCTTTTTCTTCATAGATCTAAACAACAAAAAAATAGTAAAAGCAATGTACATTGGCATTGGTAATTGACAACATACATGTATCAAATCAATGCTCATACTTGACATTATTGTATTTTGCTCATAACTTGCTTTATTTACCAGCTATACCATTGGACCTTTGACAAGCATACACAAAATTCCGAAATGGTGTAAAGCAAATTTAATTGCATCTGTTTTCTTAACTCAGTGTAGTAAACAAGTAAACATCACCCTTAACTATTTGGTAGGTTACATATATTTAAGCAAAATAGCAGGAAAGTCAGTTGCATATTATGAATGCAACTGAAATATTAAAATTTCGACACTAGTAATATGCAAGGGCAATATGTTATAATAGTATAAGATAATAATAATATAATAATAATAATAATAATGATGATGATGATATAAGAAAATAAATAATCATACTGTGTCACATCAACACCAAGCTGCACTTTTGCATGAGAATACACACCTCCTACATAGTCAGGCAGTAGAAATTGTATCAAAATCAATATCCAATACTAACGAAAATAACATTATTTACGGGCTAATGAAAATCATTGGAAGACAAAGACAGCTGTCAATTTACAGGGTGGCCACGCCTATCAGAAGGTGAAATTCCAGCCTTTTAGGGCAAAAAGCACATATTTTTCCAGCCTCGTAAGATGAAAAAGTATATGTTTTTCCAGCCTTTCGTTCAAAAACCACACTATTTTCCAGCCCGTTTGTGGAGTCTTTAGAAAA
>JANTCA010074664.1:0-15162 GCA_024741275.1 Chironex yamaguchii
GACGTTAAAATACAATTTCAAGTCTCACTTTACAGGTAACTTGGAATTGACTACTTGAATCTTTCACATGGGAAAAACATTCTTAACTAACACAATATTTGCAAGGATTACAATTACTTTTCCTAAAATTTCATTAGTTGTGGATGTGTCCATAGTAATAGCAGCAGTAGCAGCGGTATTATCACTATGACGATGATGATAATGATGGTGATCAGAACGAAAGCGGAAACCACAATTGCTGTTGCTGTTGCTGATGATGGTTGAAAAGTCAACAATGACAATGATTGAAGTGATAATAGAAAAGAATAATAAATTATATTTCAAATAACGACGACGACGATAACCATGACCATGATTAAACTGGCCTGGTAGTAAAGTAGACGAACGTAAAAGGGTCTTGCAAAACTTAAGAGGCAACTCTGCTCAAGATGAATGCAAATATTTAATAAAATAAAACCGTACAGCCAGCTGTGACCAAAAACCAGTCTTCATGTTTTCGTAAAGCTTTATATGAACAACAAGTAAATCTCTCACCGGACAACAAATTAAATCGCCTTTGATTATGTTTAAACTCGACTTAAGTGCCTTAATTGTTTGATCACGCATCTGGGTTTCAATACACACATAGTTCCAGCTACTCTGGAATCACTACACTGTAAGAAACAAATGAATTAACGGAATCAAATAGTAACAGACCAATGTACGCCATTGTGGCCACTCCAATTTCGATTGTTCCCATGCTACCAAGCGTTCGATACATATACATGATGGCAATTGCTCTTGATTCAATTAATTCCTAAATAAACACATGTCTTACAATATATTCCATTTTAAACCTATATATTTAAATCTATTTTCGCTTCAGGAAACAAAACGTGCTTTTTCTTGTCTTCAAGCAACTCGTTTTTAGTCTTCCTGCTCAACTCGAACAGTTTCTTGCACAAGCAGTGGTTCCCAAGTGAAGCGACTCAGTGAAGCGTAGACATGTTCAGTTCATTTCTTTCAACAAATTTAATGGGCGTGTAATCATGCTCGGCTTGCTAGTGTCATGCTCATTAAGGGGGCGCATACAATGATAAGCCAAATGATTGGTTATGGTATTAAAATTATTATCAAGGTGGCTATAAATGTCGCGTATATTTTTTCTAAGTTGACGCATCTAAGTGGTAGATGATAAATCAATGATCCATGCTCAATCATCCATGTTTATTAAATATATATAAACTTCAAGAAATAAACACTTTTTAACATTTCGAATAATTCCTCTTCAGAAAAACTTTTTCTGAGTTTTTATTTCACTATACGAATCTACCGTGCCAATAGCGAATCGCCTCGTTTACCAGTACGTCCGATTTTACGTTTACATGTAGGTTTTACACTGTTCAATAAGTCACATCATAAATTGCGGTAGTCATCCCGATTCTTGCTAAAATGTTACCATGCTTTCGTATCAATATTGCGGAGCTACGAAGTGTGATGGGCACTACTATATCTACTGTATTATTTAATATATGAAGTGTATTGCTTGTCTGCGATAAAAATCTTCGGTTTAAGTGCCTTATCTCAGATACTAACAATTCACTGAGTCCAGGTGGTCTCTTGTGCGACCGCCATTCGAGTTCACAGATTTACTACTGACGAAACTGAATACACCGGTTTAAAAACAACGAGTGTATTGGCTCCACAAATACGAGGTTGGGTCACCTCTTAGTATCCTAGGTTAAAAGGACTCCTTGGTCCTTCAGAACGTATTATTTACTTTACCGTGTATGAATGATGGTATCACATTATACTTCGAAAGGAACATCTCACTTTAATTGGAATACTAGTATGGATTACTTTATATAGAGACAAAGAAGGAGAGAAAGTCAAAGAAGCAGAGAAAGACAAAGAAGCAGAAAAAGACAAACAAACATCGGCAAACACACACACAAAACATTGGTTAACACAGACAAAGCATTGGTAAATACACACAAGAAACTGGTAAATACACACCAAACATTGTTAAACACACCATAAACATTGGTAAACACACCCCAAACATTGGTAAACACACCCCAAACATTGGTAAACACACCCCAAACATTGGTAAACACACCCAATACGTCGGAAAATACACCCAACACATTATTAAACACACCCAAAACATTGCTAAACATACCTAAAACGTTGTTAAACACACCCAAAACATTGGTAATGACACCCCAAACATCGTTAAACACACCCAAAACATAGGTAAACACACCCAAAACTGCCTCACACGGACCGCAGCTGCCACATACCTACCGGCCCTGCCTTGTAGCTACTCTTTATTACTTTCAGTAGCTTTTTATTTAATTTATTTCATTTATTTCGAACTGACTAATCTGGATCTGACCAAGTTCTAACAAAACATGCAAGTAATTCTAGCAAAAGAAATGATACTTTTTCGCAAGCAGCAAAATCCGAAGTCTCTTTTCTTTTGCTTTATACATACGCATACAAGGTCATACTCCAGTGTTTAAACGATTTTTAATATATAACGTCAAGAAAGAATTCTTTTTAAACAAAGTGTATTTATTGAGTTTACATGATATAAACTCAACTACTCTTTGCTTTGCAAAGTTTTGCATATCCTTTTTTCTCGAGAATCTTTACCTATTCACTGAATACTTTAAATACCCTTACGCTAGGCCACTGTTTATATCAGGTATACGTAGTTTCCGTCCCTTGAACTTTTGGGCTTCATTGGTCGCAGAAAATCGTCTCAGTAGTGCTAAACGAACAGTTAGTTGGCTTTGATCTGTTTGCCATCATAAAAGAAACACCAAGAAGTCTGATAATAAGTGGATAATAAGTTGATGTGATCTCGTTTACGTTTTATCTCTTATCATCGTATCATGTTAGCAATGAGTTAGTTTAAAACCACAAAATCAACGTACACACGAAAATGAAATAACAGAGACACTGTGTGCCTCGGCTACCAGTCGTGTTTTGGAGAGTTTAAAAAGAAAAGGCCAGTCATTTGAAGATTTACGTCCTCAATCTTAATAAAAACACGTAGGTCAGTTCTGTTAGGTGGCGGCTTAGTTTTACTTTTCATCGCAAGACGCCGGCGTTTATTGTTTTCATTGATTTTCTTTGAAAAACGAAACATAATACGAGAGTGGACGCACTACTTGCCACTTTAAAGTTATCAACAATTTCTCAAAATTTATTACGCCATATAACCAAATCGATAGTGATATTTAATGAGTCAGACACTCATCGGGGCATATTGACCAGTTGTGCTTTGTTCCCAAGCGACCGAATTATTATTACATTATCTAAGTTTGACAAAGTCGCCCCTTGCAAACAATAAAGATGACACTGCATCAGAGGAATTATTAGCGAAATTTAAAATTTGTGGAGAAAGACTCCAGTGAAGCAACAGTGTACATGGCTTAAAAACAACGATGTATTGATTACGGGTCTGTCACGTATTTCTTGGGCAGTTGGATAGGACTACAGAAGGAGGAACTCAATGGGAGACCAGAGCAGAGTCAAACCCTATGGATGATAGCAACAATGGTGATAATGGAAATATCGGGATTGATGATTCATTGATTAAGAAAAGTGTAGTTTTCAAATTGATGCCGTGTGTCATCTAACACAAGCACTAAAGCTCTGCGCAGATATATTGATAAGATATTGGAGGGCAGGAAATCATTTTCAGAATAAATCCAAACCAAGAATAATAATATAAATCAGTAAAAGGTGAATAATAAAAATAAAGCTTTCAAGAAATCGCATATGATGGAAAAAATGCTGCTTGGTTTTAGCTCTCAAATATTTCCGGCAATGGACAACCACGCATTGCTGGCTATTCAGAGTATGAACTTGCAGACAGCAAAAAGAAGTTTTCAATTCGAATCAAAATCACTTTAGATTGAATTTAATGTTGAGAAAACCCCGCGTCTGTAATGACTTTACTAAATACTGCTTAAAGTCCTCTTCTCGCTTTGACCGCTAAGCGACGGCCACACATGAGAAACTGGAAATCGGAAGTCCATGATTAATGAAAAACTCTTCTTCTTCTTTTGTGTTTCTTTTTCTTTCGGTTCAAAAGGTCACCTGACCTCCTTTCACCTATACACGACGATGTGCATATCAGCCAGTAGTAAACGATACTTAATTTTCAAACAACGCGAAGGTCTTCGGCCGTCCAGCACGAAAGGAATGGGAACCAGTTTACCAGAAATGCTTTGCGTTCATACAAACGATAAATTCTATCGCTGTTCCACACATTTTAACAGAACGACTGTAGATACCATCTTTATCTATTAAACGGATTGATTTCCTTCAGTTACTCGTACTGTTTGTTGGTCTGTTTGCGACTGTGTTTGTTTATTTTCTGTGTACACCTGTATGCTTGACTGGTCTGGGTGGAAAATTCGAAATAAGACCAGGATTTAATAGTTTTCTTTCGTTTCAAACCTCATAAATACATCAAAACAATTACAACTGTGGTACCAATTGTTGGCGGAAATAACTGACCTGCTATGTGTAAATATTTCTCGCCTACAACGCCGTGGGACGATCTAGAGGGCAAGTGTCGATGGAGTGTTCACAGATCGATCATTTTTGAGCAAAATTCCCATCCACATACTGTGCCCTCATGCTAACATCAAAAACAGATTCCATTCAAGTCTTGTTAGATTATCATTCATTTAGATTTAGCCCTAAACGTCTAAAACAAGAGCGGAAAGACAGAAGTTTCGCCTTCTCTAAGTTCGTCAAATTTTCTCTACTATGACAGTTTCAGCAAACAAGTATTCATTAAATATCCCTCCGGTTACCGACTGTTACTGATAAAAATGTTGTATTTTGATAACATTGATACTGTGAGTGTCAAATAAAAAGCAGTGAGCTGGTTACGACTTGGATTACAGTTATAAGAACCCGTGTCACCAAGTAATGAAAAAACTCAGAATGGGATTCAAATAATGATAACCTACGCGCAAACGCAATATTCAAATTTCGCCTTTGAACAACGGCGGAGTCATCCTGTGTGTGTGAAGTATATTGCAAATGCTCCAGGCAAATGACAAGGCATTGGTAGTCACTGGGGCTGTGACGGTACAGGCTAGTTTTGTATACGCCGGGAAGTCATTCCGTAAGTACAGACATCATCTTACAGATACTAGGAACTCGTCCCGCAAACGCTGGGAATTATTCTGTCAACGTAAGAATTTCTTCCCTTTTGTAACATACTCATTACCAAGCGTAGCTGATTCACATGTCAGGATTGAGGAATTTACTAGGAAGTGAGCTCTTTATGAGAGTGGGCTCCCGTTACCTTCCCACACCAAAGGTATTTTGTTACTGGTGACACGGGTTCGAACTCGCAACATCTGTCTTGCAAGATCGCCGTCTTATCCACTAAACTACGGCGGCTCTGAAGAAGTTCATCGCGTAAACAAAAATGAATATCCTACAGTAGAAGGGCATACACGATGCATACTTAAAATGTTAGGTATAAACCCCGTAGTCGTTGACCTGAGGGGTTACAACTAGTAGACTTTGCACATTTACACTACAAACATGGGTATTCCTCCTACAAAAATAAAAATATAAAGGTAGTAAAAACCTCCTTCCAACCGAAGAAATAATTTTTTGCTTGCACGAAAAAGATAAATTTGAACATAATAATAATTCAACTTAATACATGAAATAGTGATGAGCGGCAACGTAAATCAATGACTACGGTACTGATTTCAAATCCACAAGAGACGACCAGTGGCAAGTGATCTTTATTGACATCACATATTTACACAGCGTCACGGACTCACCGGTTTGCTGTTAATAGTAGGCTAATGTGCATATTTTTGAAAAGACAAAAGCGAACCGATGCGGTTTGTTATCACTATAAGCTGGTAACTACGGTCCAAAGGGTGATAATGGTTCAAGGGAGAAGGGATTCGAGTGTTTCTGGGTGTCTCAATAGCGTCCAACTGTACTGAGGGTGCCCCTGCACTAGTTGGTTGAACAAGCCTTCAAAAGTTGGATTAATAAGCTCGAACAATAGAAGTTAACACAGCAATTATACTTATGGGATATTTCAGCTGCTTTACCTTCAAAAGTGTTACAAAAGCATTAAAAGTACCAGTGTTAGACAAATTCAGAGTCAATTTTTTCGTGAAGGATACTACACTTACCGAATGTCTAAGGATTGGGCGTGGGGTAGGGTGTTCAAATGGGCTGTGCGGTTACAATTTTTGTCTAAAGTCCATTCATAGCATGACCTGTCAAATCCAAAAATTAATGATCGGGAGGGGGCAATTATTCGGTACGCTAGAGTAACTAATGTCACAAATACTTTCCGTTTGGTGCTCCAAGGGTAATTTCAACAGCACGAGTGAACGGATCACAAACAGATAGCGAAAAATATGCTCACGACAAAGAAAGTGTGGTTTCGCTTTACGCTACATTAACTGCATAGTATCTTCCGACCAAAAACTGCAACCTTCAAGGTCAAACATTTAGCAGTCGTTCTTCATAACTTCTAAACTTTGCTGCAGAATACACAGGGCTAGTTCCGCACTCGCATCTCCACGCCACGAAGGTGGGTGTTCCAAAAAGGGGACATGGGGCAGAGTGGGCGTGATTATATCATGGTGAACGCAGCACGAGACCGAGTGATTGGCGGTATGTAAGATATTTCTCAGGCCTCTCCCCAAGGGAGTCCGCAGGCACGGCCAGTCGGGTAGGACAGCCACAAAACCTACCAACGGGCGGGGAAACCCTGATTTGAAAACCCGAAGGATGGAGCCCGCGAGCGTGGTAACTGCATTCGTTTAAGGGAAGAAAAACCCTGGCAGAAAACCAACCAACCAACCCTTCCTCAAGGGGACACAGGTGAGCCCTGGCGCCAATTCGCCCATCCTCTAAAATCAGCTGATTACGGAAACCAACAACGCGCGCGTAGAGGCCTTATGTGGCATATGACAAGTGGATAGTTAAGGTAAGGTAATACTCACACATCTGAACCATGCAACATTTCGACATATGAACGTCTTAGTTCGAAAATTTAAATCTCGCATTCAGAGTCTTCTGGTGTTTTCTGTTACTGATTCTGCGTAAACTTGAAAACTCGCACATTTTGAATGCGTACTGGGATGTAGTTGCTTTAAAATCTACTGTTGGTCATCTACATTTTGCAGTGAGATAGCTTTCAACTTCTCGAAACGGTAAAAACATTGGTAATATCGAGCTTAACAAGCACAAAAAACGTTTCGAAAATTCCGACTGTATATGTCATGCGCTTGTACCAATCAAACGCTTTAATAGACGAAAACATTACTGTTAAAATGATCGTACTGAAACAGTAAATGACAGTTTTGGAAATTCGATTACCGTAGAAATACATATAAAATCAGTGCAACTTCCTATTCATCTCACACAGTAGAGAATCGGCATATCAATTCAAGTTACCCCTCTTGCTTTACAATGAGTTCTTACTTTAACTGCTTTAAACTGTCAAGATTTCACAGGGTGATAATAGGTTGCCTGAAGCACAACGTAAAAACAGCAGTCTTGACAACGATGTAGGAGTATAACCTGCTTAACGGCATTCATTACAAACAAGCCAAGATCAGCTGTTTTGATTTTTTCGTTTCACTTTTTCTTCGTTCCCATGTCCTTGCCTTTTATCGTTTGGTGTTCCGACAAAACAACAGAATTTGCGGTCATCAAACGAAGGGAATTGTTCACCTAGAATTTTGTTCTATATGTTTATAACCTTGGGAATTAACCATTAATTATTCATACTTTGATTTGATCCATGAATTATTAATAGTATTACTTACAAGCACAATCGAACGTTTACTTCTGCCAGGTTGTACAAGGCGGTTGATTTCACCACTGATGAATCGACAAGTATAAGTAATTACAGATTGTTAAAAAAAATTATTCATAGAAATCTTCCAGATTCCATTTATCCCACCTTTGACAACAGGATATACCTCCTGATTCAATTTCTAGATTATTACAATCCTCAAAGAATAAACTTACGCACTTGATAACATAAATGAAATCCAAAGCGGCGAGCAAGTCAATTTTAGGAATAAATGTGAATTTACTCATTTTAGTTCTGACTAACATATTGCTACTTTCAGTAAAAAAGATCGCAAATGTCTAATTTAGTGCTACATACAATGTTTTGTCGACCAAAAAGTATCAAGGCACTCGATTGTTACCGCATTAAGTGTTTGCTAGTGGTAATGTCTAACATGTACTTTTAACAAGACTCAAGGTGTATCGTGAATATGGAAAGTGCCGGTGAATTAAAACAGTCAGCATATTTACCAATGGAACAAACACAGAAAATAGTCTCTCACCTGATACTCGGCTGCCATTGTATTTGATATTTCCTAACAAATCCACGGTCTAAAAGCGAAATGCTATCTTCTTTCAAACCAACGCTTAATCGTGAATTAAAGACCAAACTTTCTTCCCAGAACCGGTCATAACGAATATTCATTTACCGATCAAGTCGTGAAAATATCTAACACAGAATTATCCCATCAAACACAAGCCGGATTAAATATTAAATTACCACATCTAACTTATTCGGAAAATGTCTATCAAATACGCCTCAGGTTCAACTTTCATCCGCAGAAGAGAGCATAGTCAGTTACCATACACTTGATTCATTTTCCCTGAAATGTACACGTTACTCTCATGCTCATCCCTAACATACGAGGACGACCACTGTAAGGAGTATTTGAAACATAATCATTCGTATTGACAATCCCGAATGAGCCACATCGCAACAAAAGAAATGGACATAAAGCTTATCACTACGAATTTGAAATGAATCTTCGCACTTGATTGAATTCGAGGTTTGAGGAATACCATTATCAACCAGACTTGTATTCAAATGCAAATTGGCCTGCTATCAGATTATACACAGAAAAGTGTCGTAAGCCGATCCCTCAGCGTTTTTCACTTTCTACACTAAAGCATTTTGGAAATTGTTGGGGGCGAGGAAACTGAATGAAATATCTCAACGATCTCATTGTGATGATGCTAAGTAAAGATATATACTTTTCAACATTCGTGTGAACAAAAACCGATAAATTAGTCGGGATAAAATCTATCAACCGAACATTTCCGACGCCTGATGACAACGAATCCGCGGCAAACAACTACCTTACAATGAGATTCGCACCAAATGAGTAAATTGACTTGCGAGTTCTAAACAGAACAGGAGGCAACGGCCACCATGCCTGCTTATTTAAAGAAGATAAAAAAGAAAATAAACGTGCCGTAGGTATTTTATATCCCAACATGACAATAATTTTCGCTGCTCTAGAAGAGGACAGGATGACCTAACGCGCGTGAAGCTAGATAGACGCTGCTTCTTGTGAACCAAGGAGGTAAGTAGCAAGATAGTATAGATTTTAACAGTAAAGAGAATAAAGTTTAACCAAGGAATAACTTACATCCATCAAGGTATCCCCGCCGAATCTTACACAAATTGCGGCATTATTTCAAAAGCACTTGGATATTGACGTCACAGTAACAGCAGCTACTTCAAAGGTGCCGGTGACTACCCTCTTAACAATGTTATTGTCACAAGAAGGGCCACGAGAAACCAATTCAAGCGGCTTCGAAGGACAAATCCTAACAACTTGAAGGCAGGAATCAGGACAACGAAAACAAAGTTGCATGATTAATGCCACAGAGAGACTCATGCCTAATCGGTATCCTGTGGAATGCGATAAGGTTAATGCAGGTCCTCATAAATGTAAGATGTACTGTATACACCAAGTATATATAAATATATACCTAAACTTAAGACCTGATTTCTTTCCGTGTAACATGCTCCCGCAAACATCTTATGTTTGCTTATGTAAGCAAGGAATTAACATTGTATAGGAAGGAGTATTTGTAACGTGCACCTGGAAAAAGTCAAGAACTTGGTGTATGTATTATATCTTATATTAATGAGGACCTGCATTAACCTTATAGCATTCGACACGATACCGATTAGGCATGAGTCTCTCTGTGGTTTTCGATATTATCTCATCAGACACAAGTGCTTTGATATATTTATCAAGAGTGGAGCATTACCACAATCACTGCACTAAGTAGCAGCCTATAGGGCTCGAACTCACAACCCTCAGACTCGACAGCCAACACTCAAAATCTCCGTGGTATCACGGTATCTATATCTACATATATCATATAAAATATATCATAAATAATATATTATATATAATATATATAAATATCTATATATAGATTATAGATATAAATATGAAATATATATATGCATAAGGTAAAAACATTTAAAAGATACAAAGTCCTCGATAGTCAAAAATGCCAAAAAACTCACCAAATTTGTACGATTATTAATTGCTTATTATTTATGACAGAAATATCAGGGATGACGCAAACGAAAACAAGTTATAATGACAGTATATTAACAGAGAGAGATTTTTGTACTTTTCCGCTAATTATCATTAAATTTATCCTAAAGTTGCAAACATCAGGACAAAGTGCAGCTTCATAATAATCTGTAGTAACTCCTCACTAGCTGAGGCTGGATCAGTGTTCACTGGCGCACACAGTAGGATCATGGTGGTGAATATTAATAACTTTTACGCGGAAATGTTAAGTTCCAGACCCCTCTAAAGTACTATCACAAGAGAGTAATAGTTACATGTGCTACATATCAACTACAAAGCATGGACGGAAATTCTAATGTGATATAATACGCTCAGATATATCACACGTCATGAAACCAGACGAAAGTGACCTCGATGAATTGGTGGTTATCAGTCTATCAACGCAACGCACGTCCTATCTTCTGACAATATGCGCTTAAACCGGAAATGGTCAAACACGAGTTCGACCCTGGTTACCGGGTGTTCGAAATTTTACTGTCGGTAACTAAGGCCCACTTTAAAACTTTAAAATTAATTTTCATGATATCACTAGCACGATTCGTCTTTTAAATGTGTGTATAGATGATATTGATCAATCTGGTTCATTACTAACGTGGTTTTTACTACTCTGTGCGTGTTCTGCAGTCTTAGAGATCAAGTTAATTTCTCACCTCTGTTTATCGCGGCTAATAACGTTTTTGAATATGTTCAAATAAGGGGATTAAATTTCTTTTGGCACTGACTATGTTCAAATAAGTTATCGTACTAACAAGAATAATTTAATATTTTAAGGACCATCTCAGTTGTATATTCAATGTACTTTAAATTTCGATAAAATACTCTTTAATAGGACTATGTTGTTCCATATCAATATCATAAATTCTCCAGTAACAACAGCCAAATAGCAGCAAAAGATCAGCCAGTTATAAAGTAAACTAAACTGTAACATCTTTACACATGTTTAAATGAAAAATATTGCAAGTAATTGCATAAAAATTGATATCGAAGTTTTTAAAGGCGACCTTAGTTACCGACGAAATATTTCGAACACCTGGTAACCAAGACCGAACTCGCGTTTGATCATTTCCGGTTTAAGCGCGTATAAAATGTATCTTTGTATCTAAAATGTATCTGTGAGCCCACTGTGACTGCAGTCATGATGCGTATATGTATAGGTAAGGCGTTAGATATTTAAGCGCAACACAAGGCGACAAAAGAACAAGTGTTCACTAACACACACACAAACTTGAACACTTGAACTACCTTGTAAAAGCACAAAGGAACTCGCGGACGCTGGCATAAACAGGGGTATACGTCTCACACCAATGCCAGTGAGCTCGCACAAACAGGGGATGCTGATACAAAAATAGGGATGCTCGCACGAAATGATGGGACTCGCACAAAACAGAGGGACACTCGCCAGTACAGATGGATATTCGCACAAAGAGAGGGGCACCATCACAAACGAAGAGACACTTGCACAAACAGAGGACAGCTCGCATAAAAAGTGGGACACTTACACAAACAGGGGAATACCAGCAAAAAATACGGATTGCTCGCATCAAGAGAGAGGTACCTTCACAAATAGACACATACTTGCACAAAAAGAGGAAAGCTCGCATAAAAAGAGGGGCACTCAGTAACAGGGGGATACTCACACCAAGAGAGGGGCACCCTCACAAACAGAGAGCTACTCGCAAAAAAAGGGGGACACTCGCATAAACTGGAGGACGTTCGTATAGACAGATGGATTTACAAGCACGGAATGTGCACAACAGATCAGGGACCCGGAGCGTACAAGGCGGAAAAAACCAGCGGTACTTGCCCTCAAATTTCAACCACCTTAAAGACTAAACGACACGAATCTTTGCCAAAAGATGTAAAGTACATAGAGATAAATTAAAAATTGGAGGCCTTTTTCGTTAGCAACTTTCTTTAAAGGAAGTAGTAAGGATAAAAAAGATAATATTTCGATTAAAAATGGCTTCCTCGTGACAAGTACAGCACAGGCAAATTCAACAATAAAACTTAAATATCCAACAGGAACAGTATAAGACATCACTAACTTTCACGAAAGTGTCTACTCTTGCTGATAAGTGTAGTAGTATACTAAAATTGAACCATGGAGTCTTTATCAACATAGTGAATCCCTCAGGTTTCGATTAAATGAAGTTTGGCTTCGTGGCTACATCGCATTGACTTCAAACAATGCTACACTAAGCCTGTTTTTGAAAACATCGTTTAAATTAAGACGTTGTAAAAGGCTCCAATTGTAATATCATAGTTTGATATCAACAAAGGGCGATGAGTCTCTATATTGCTCCGCCTTTAACCTTTTACTGAAAAAGACCTAGTCATCAGGGGCATAAAAACACCCAGGTGGTGCCAATAAAGCAAACAGATACTTACAAAAAGACAGAAAAATGGCATAGATGGGGAGTAAATTTATAGGGTCGTTGGACTGGTAAAAGATTCCTCATATCTCGATGAGGCCATGGGCTTTCTAGTTAGAGTTTCTTCAACTGTCTGTGAAGAATAGCCTTACTTCCTGTATAAACGACCACTAATTGAGCTAAACACATATCCGTGTCCCCGTGTGGTAAGTATTAGTGAGGGCAAGTGGGCATTGGACAATCACAAGGTATCATCCCGTTATAACATACTCGGTTATAATGCATTTTCGAGTCTGACTAATCACTATGCTCGGGCCTGGAAAAATTTGCCTACAAAAGCCTTACAAAAGTTAGTTATAAGATACCGGGTTATAACGTACTAAATAAGCTTGACCCTGAAAGCACGGATTGTACTGTAAATAAATACCACAAAACGCAATTCGATCTCTATTTCCTTCACCGTCACTTTTCAAAATTGAACAAACAAACGTATCTTAGCTTTTGTTTTACAGATTGTATGGATTGGTAGCAGTGTTCCTTAACTACCGCATATGTTGTCATATCTATATGACGGCTGGAAACGGAGCAAATGGTATTGGTTTTGTCCTGCTAGCCAAATCAAACAAGTGACAATGACTTATTGCTTTAGTGTTCTTACTTGGTGATCATAAAGTGAATAAAACATTTTAAAAGTTAAGTCTTTGACAACCGCAACAGTTTTTTCTAAAGCAGCGTGTATTGTACTTAACGTTAAGCTAATATTAAAATCAAGTTGTCTCATTGTGACAGCTGCCTTTGTTTTTAGACATTGGCTAAACAGACAATTTGACATTTCAATAAGCCATGACAATGAGGTAGGAACATCTCACAACGACTGAATATGTGAAAAAGAAAACACAATCTTTTATATACTCCCGCCAAAGCCAGCAAGATAATTAATGGTTTCGGTATCAATTGAGAGCATGCGCAGTCAAATACTCTTGCTGGATAAGTTAGAGTTGATCCTAAAGTGACAATTTGCATAAACTAAGTAGTGCATCTCGCAGTTCCCAAATTTCAAAAGAAGAACATATATAAAGCAACATGAATTCATATATAAGAAATATTAAACAGTACAGAGGCAAACACTTAAACTTTAATTAGGAAACGAAGTACAAGTACTGTGACGATAACCATATTGTACATGACGAGGAGGAGACTCCAATATAAATGCCATAATCATTTCTTAAGGTTTCGAAGACATTCCATTCTTCATTATCAGAAATAGATCATCATCAGACTGTTAAAACATCGAAAACTTCGAAACATTAAGAAATGATTATGGCATTTATATTGGAGTGTTCTCCTCGTCATATACAATATGTTTATCGTCACAGTACTTTCATAAAAAGCTAGTGCTACACTATACTCGGGTTTTTTAGTTTGGGCCAGCATGCCATATCTGAGTTAGTTGGCCAAAGCAGAAGGTATTGTGGAAAAGGTGTTTGGCTTAAGCTTTGGTAAAGGTATTTCTTGTGCATTTGTCAAACAACAAGCATGCTACTGAAAGTGAAAACCCTTAAACTATTAACTTTACAACGTGTGCATTAAAGAACACATTGATCCTACTACCTAAAAGCATGACAGACTAAATTATAAATTAGTGAACTAAATTTTAGCTTGAAGAGAAAATATGTAAGCAGGAGAGTAATGCAATTGTTTTGCGAAAAACTACTTGATCGATTAAACGTTTAGCTTTACCTTGTGGACCTTGGGATGAACTGGTAGAAAAACTGACTTAAACTAACTTGGACTAAACTGGCAACGCAGTAAACTGATTTACGAGTTTTATACATGTTGCAGGACCACATGTTAAAAATGTAGATATAGAATACAATCAATATCATACTAACATAATCACGAGGCAGGAGCAGTACAGAGCAATACAAAAGTAGCAATCAAAGTTTGTTCAGGTTAAAAAAAGGGTGGGTGTGTCCCTTGCAATTTCAAGCCAACCCGAATGACCTGGTCGGAGGCAAGATTGAAGGTACACAAAACTGTTTAGGTAAAGAGATTTAAGTTTTGAAATGATATTAAAGTTTAACTTTTCTATAGTTTCGATTACTAATGTTTGATATTTGGAATTGTGTATGCTTTTGAGACACCTTTCAAACTTCAATTTTTAAGACTTTCTAAACAGCATACACATGGCTTCTTGACACAGTGTAAGTTTGCCCTAAATTGTCAGCCTCTAACCCCATAGTATTAAGCCTCCAAGAGTGCAGCATAATTAACGATTGTTTGACTTATAAGAAACTGAATTATAAGGGTGCTTTACCTAACGTTTTATAGAGCAAAAATGATTAATACAAGGTTTG
>JANTCA010074675.1:0-15161 GCA_024741275.1 Chironex yamaguchii
CAGACCTGCAAACCCATCCAACCAATTTTTGTTGATTATTTTACAGATTTCCCCTAAATGATCAAGATAGATTGGAAAGGTGGGAGAGAGCTGTCAGACGCATTGATAAGAAAGGCAAGAGATGGCAAGCAACATCCTACAGCTTCATTTGTAGTGAACATTTCAAAAAAGAAGACTACATAACTGCTCCAGGTCTCAGTTCAAGATGCAAATTGAAACCAGATGCTATACCCACAATTTTTGAAAATTTTCCAGCCCATCTAAAACCAAAAGAGCCTTCATTCAGTCGCCCAAGAGTGAAAAGAAAGTTGCCATCTCCATCACCTTCCCCTAACAAATTTCTGAGGATTCATAGTTATGCTAAGCCACCATGTGATGATATTGGGTATGAGGGTCCCAATGAAGGTATGGTCAAGGATGAAACGCAAAGAGTTCACACTGAAAAGCTTTCTTTGAAAAATGCGGTGTTGAAAAGAAAAGTAAAAACCTTGCAACAGAAGGTTAGAAGAAGGAATGTGAAAATTAAAAACATGACACAGCTAATTGATGAATTGAAAGACAAACTATTGATTAAAACTGAGGAGGCTTCATTGCTCCACAATAACTTTGATGGCTTACAACTTTCAATGTTCAGAAACACTCTACAGAATGCACAAAGGCAAAACCAGGGTAAACGATACAGAGAAGCAGTCAAAGAGTTTGCTATCACACTGTATTTTTACTCTCCTAGGGCATATAACTTTGTGAGGGGCCTTCTAAGCTTACCACACCCAACAATGATAAGGAAATGGTCAGCATCTATTGATTGTGAACCAGGGTTTATCAGTGAAGCCTTCCATTCTTTGGCCAAAATCATTGAGAGTTCCCCTGAAAAGAAGGTCTTTTTATTTTTAGTTCAATGGCCGTTACTAACTCCCTGTACGGTAAAGCTCCCTGTGCCGTTTGTAGTACTACCAAGGCCTTTCGAAACGTTAGGGTCAATTGAACTAATCAGATGCAAGATCAGTGTTTCTTCAGATGTGTATTTTCTCAGTAATACAATTTAAATTAATTTATGCAGGCGAGAAACTGACTGAACGGCTATTGATTGGTTGGATGGATGTTTTGAAAACTTTAAAATAAACTTGGTGTCCAACAAGCGAATGTAATATATAATTGTAATCATCATTGGAGTTTGGGAGTAAGGGTACATTTAAGAAAAGAATTGTTTGGAAAGAAAAAACCCTCCCAAAATTTTCGTTAAAATATAAATCTAAGAGTGTTCAAACTTTAAAAACCTTTGAGTAGTAATGATGAGATTATCAAATATAGCAGCAGCCATGGGTGTCAAGTGGAGGAAGTCCAGTAGAGAAGAAGAGCTGTTAGTGCCTCAAGCGACTTCCAGGCTGACCTTTTCCGTTATATGCAGATATTATCAAACATTCTCAATGACAGCAAAATTTGAGTACTCGAAGATCCTTAGCAATCTTTTTACTTTTTGTTGGTGTTTTTTTAAAAATAAAACTAAGTTCAATAATTTATAGGGTTATAAAGATGTTAGAAGATGTAATAATGAGTGATCAAAAACAATTAACAACTAGAAACACCGGGGCAAGCCGCTATTATTATTCAATCTAAAGGGGTTTCCCCCGCGATCTCTTTGTCTTCCTGTTAATTGTTGGCTTGTTTTTCACTAACACTATGAAGAATTCATTTGGGGGGATCCAGACATGGATACGAATCACCCCAAAGAATTCATCATTTTAAAGATAGCCCATTTCTGACCTATCTCAAACCTTTGTCAAAATCCGTCCATCTCTTTTGGTTGTTTTGCTATAAAACAAACCAACAAACAAACAGACCCCGACGAAAACATAGCCTTTTTGGCGGAGGTAATAGTGCTATATGCACTATGCGTATATCATAGTAAACAACTTAGCAAAGCTTCATTTTTTTACACAATCGAAATATTAGCTAAGTGTAAGAAATCAAATCATAATTCACAGAAGTCGTTTCCCAAGTTTAAATATGTATGATTTCTATTCTGTTAACTTTGTCAAATATATGGTCGTCAGGGACGTCATCAAAGCTCAGTTACGGTGGTGTATTTCATATTTCTTGTCAAGGGCACAGGACATATCGTCGCGTTGGAAGGCTAACAACCTGTTCCCAGGAAAACCAACTTGATACAGAAACTGTGAACATCACTATATCTATGAAAAACTGGGGAGGAGCAAAGATCGCCGACCCCGGCATTATGACGGCAATAGATGAAAGCCTTTAGGAAGCTCCAAGTCTAACAAGGTCTTTAGCAAATCCCAAAACAGCCTTCATCGTTCGACACTGGAATGCAAGAATGTACAAAGATGTACAGAAGAGGAACAACAGCACAGATTGCTAGAGAGATGGAGAGGTACCAACTGGATATCCTTCGGATCAGCGAGAATCGATGGATAGGTGTAGGGAGTATGATGCTAGTTCAGGACAGACAGCCATCTATAGTGGAGATGAAGAACTGCATGTAGGAGGAGTCGCTATCATCCGCCAGCACGCGTTGAAGTCACTGATAGAATGGACTCCGATTAACAAGCGAATCACTACAGCCAGGTTCTACACAAGGTACAAAAAGGTGACTGTTGTCCAAGTGGATGCCTCACACAATGAGAAGCAAGATGAAGAGAAGGAACAATTCTACCAAGAGCTACAAGAAGACATCGATGGTCATGATAAGAATGACATCATCATACCGATGGGCGAGTTCAACATGTAAATTGGAAGTGACAGTAATGGATATGAGAGGGCAAAGGTACACGAGATGGGGACACAGAACGACAACTGTGAAAAATTATGCGAGTCTTGCCAACTGAATGGGCTTATCATCACAGGAACCTTGTTTCCTTACAAAGATATATACGTAAGGCAACATGAGTATCCCGAGATGGAAAACTGAGGAACCAGATCGATCATCTTATGATCAGTGGGCAATATAGATTGTCTTCTATGGACACATGGGTGCAGACAGGACCAGATGTCAACAGTGATCACTACTTGGTGCGCACACGCATGAAGCTGTGTATCAACACGCACAAGAACAATACAAAGACCAAGCCGAAGTTAGACATGGACTGCCTACAAAACGATGAAACTAAAAGGAGTCGGGCTGGGTACCGGGCCACCTTGACCGGTACGGACCGTAAAAAAATTATCGGTACGGTCCGAAAAACCGAAACGTCGATGGACCGGTTTTTTGGACTGGAACAAAAATCCACACCACACACAAAAGGCCTATGCAGGAAAATGAAAGTCCAGCCTTAAAACAAAAGAGATTTACCTTAGTTTCCGTCTCTCTCATAATGCAACAATGTTTTTCCATATTTTCCTTACCGATAGACATGTAGGAATCAAAAGGAGAAGTTTACACTTGCGTATAGGTTCGAAACTTCGGATCGAGCCGAAATCACGGATAATCGTTGCACTGGTCAGCAGCACCATTTTCCCACATTGAAGCTGACGCACGTAAATTTTCACTCGAGATGATAAATTAGCACCCAACAGAATAAGGTCCAGGTCCGGACCAGGTCCTCTGGATCTGTACATGAATGATCCAAACAGGTACCCACCCGTAAAGAGAAGGTATTGCGAGACACTAAGAAAGAAGATTGAAGCAAACAGAGTCGAAAGCAAGGACATAAAAAATATGGGAGCAACTGAGGGATGCCTATATCAAATCTGCAGAAGAGGTGCTAGGATTCAAGAAAGTAAAGAGCAAGCCATGAATCCAAGTCAAATCATAAAAACCAATCGACGAGAGTAAAAAACCAGAGAAAAAGAGAAAAGAATTTAACTGAGACTGAAGATAGAATACAGGAAAAATGATGCACAAGTCAAAAGAAGTGTTGGAAAAGACAAGAGGAGACGGACCCAAGGGACAGCTGAAGAGACAGAGAATGCAACAGAAAGCGAACACTCAAATGAACAGTTCATAGTTTAACAGTTGACAAGGCATAGGACTGGACAAGCGGCAGAAGTTATGAACAAGAATGAAGTCCTATTGAAGAGTAACGACCAAAGGTTGAAAAGATATAAGGTACATTTTCAGGAGGTTCTTAACCAGAATGGTCCAGATGTTGAAAATCTAGTCTCTTTAATTTATATAATTGCACTTCCCCTTCTGTGTGTAAATAAGAATTCCTTCCTGTTCCATTTTGGGACATGTTGTGGTTTCAATCCTATACCTGACCATAGTTCCTTCTATTTGAGCCATGTTGAAGCATATGTTAGGAGCACAATAGTTAAGAATCATTAAAATTCTATGATGTTTTTGGTTGCAAATAAAATTTGACCACATGTCAATGAATTTGAGAATTTGAAGCTCTCTTTTGAGATTTCTACATATCACTTATTATTATTGTACTGATGGGTAATGATAATGACGATGTAAACGGTTCATTACCGCTGTTCAACACCATCCCAGTTTCCTAGAAATCAAATTGTCCTCACGTGTAAATGTTTATCACATGCCGCCTCTTTCAGATTGCTCTGCGGTGACTCACACAAACGTAAGCACACTAAAGTTGATGATATAAACGTCATACGGTATACGTGCACATACTAACGGATCGTCACTTCTAGTTGTAAATAATCTTTGTCCGGTAGTTGAGTTATTAGTGATGGCCATAGGAGCTTTGGCAGGTTTTGTTGTGTTTTTTCCGAAATCGATGTATACTCAGTTTCAATACGAGACGAGTTACTCCATAGCAACCTGATTGTAACCGTGAGACTACGACAACATCAATGGCTGATAGTTTATTCTTGGGCTTGGTGGATAACCGCACAATGCCTCATTTTTCATCTTTTTAAATTGTCTGCATGGTAACTCATTGCTCTTTTAACTCTTCAAGGAGCTCTAGGAATTGTACTTTGTTCTTCATATTTTCGTATTTCCAGGATTTTAAGTTTATGGACTCCATAGACGGAGGTGACAACAGGTTTAAAAATAAACAAAGCAGCGAAACTTGATGCCGATTCGTTGATCAGGAATCAGATGAATTACGATATTTTATAAGTACTTTTATTGTAGCATGGATGAATCTTGGATAGTCTGAATGTTCCTTGGAACATTGCGTACTATGGGTGAGACGGTTGTCTCTACTGGTCGCTCTGGAAACATGAGCCAAAGACGCCAGCACTTACACAAAAGTAAGTAATCTGGACGCCTTATAATTAGAGACATAACCTTCTTTTACTGTGTTTAATATGCTGTTTGTTATCCATGATTCAAGCATTTTTTGAGAAAAAATGTTTATCTTGTTGACAATTAAATCAACTGCCAAATTTTAGAAGGAACCTCTATATATATATGGAGAATGGTTACAGAATGAGAAAGGTTACTTGTAACTCGGTTTGTAGCTTTGCTTAAACATCTGCCAAATAATAATATATTGATTACATATAATTCAGTTTTGTCTTTTTACGCCCTTATTTCATTCGCACAATCCCATTGGTTTATCTGTTATAATCTCATTAGTATTATCTGATTTTTCTAGGTCATGGCATAGTAGCAGCAAATGCATCTATCCCCAGTAAGTTTCAAACAATCGTGGTGAAAAATTCAGAGAAAAAAGGATTCAGCTCGCAAACCAAAAGGTTTACTCATGAAGGGAATTTGGTAAGTTGTATGTTTTTTGTTGACGTATAGCCTCACTGTACCATGCAGCAGCCCCGAAGTATCAATAAATCTTGTCTGTTTGAAAAACATAACTCAAGCTACACAGCCAAGGTGATCTAAATACCCCTGGAATTATTGGACCAATTTTAACTTGGAATCGTTAGAATGTGTACAAAACAGAATCTCATTGATCAAATCATCTCTGTATCTCGATGTGAACCTCTGTTAATGAGTAATCATGGCTAATACTTAGGATGTTGTGACCAGGAAAAGCAAGTATAGTAATAATGTCAGGAACATTTTGTTTTGTAACTTACAAACACTTTTTACAAAAGGAGGCACTGTTCTGTGCTGAGTGATTATGGAACAATTTTTGTACATAGATTAAAAATGAGCAATGCAATTGTAATGGGCATTGAAAGACATTAAAGAATAGTGTAACATTGCCCCCAAAGTCTCAATGATCTGCACAAATAATATGTAATAAATGGAAGTAGCAGAATTATTCAAAGTAGAAAATAGTTGGAGGAAGGTAGGTGCAGGCATTGTAACTCCAATATGCAACCCATTGTCAGACAAAGCATGTAAAACGGTTACCTTTGTGTAATCTTATTTTCAATTGATGATACACAGCAGAACTCTTTAGCTTTGAAGAAAGGGAATTCTTGACATTGCTGTTGTCATGTATCCACTAAATATGATAACCAGTGGCAAGGTTGTGATAATAGTCATCAGAAAGGTCAAAATATCTGCCTACGTTTTGGGCTGTTTATCTAAAAGTATGGAAACATGTTGATCACTATTTTTTAACAAATCAGGAACATCAGAAGTATCATTTAGAAATTGAAGACATTTATATTGCAAAAAATGTCAACTTGAGAGTACATAAACGAGTAAGAAAAGTTCTTACAGTTCATATTTATGATGTCTATGAATGTAAACAAGAAAATATTGTTTCATTTTGTCATATACAGCCTCATGAAAATGTTACTGTTGTGTTGGATTAGTGTTGAGAATAATTTTCAATTCCATTCATGACATCATAGGCCTAAGTATAATCTTCTTTTCTTGGACATTCTTTGAAACTGTTAAAATACTAAGATCACTATTAGATGCATAAATGACAGCAAATAGCCATTCATGTTCAGTATTAGCTTTGCATAAATAAAACTGTATCTCATTGTAGTATTTTCTCCACAATAATAACTGAAATCTAACTTTATTCACTTGTTTACTGCTCTGGATAGCATTGCTCGAGTTACATCTTTACTCAATAAATGCTCAATTTTTGTACTTGATTTCTGTATCAGACTGACGTCCCTGGTCCTGGAGCATATAAACCATCATCTCCAGTTATAAAGGATAGACCTTCTTTTTCAAAGAAAGGTTATGGGGGATTTGTTTCCAAGGTAAACTTTTTTTTAAAATCAGATGCTATATATTTTATTAATACCCATGTAAAGAAAGTATTCAAAAAGCATTGGTAAAACATCCAAAAGGTATACCAACAGGTATATCTAACAGGGCTACCATTTTACAATTTTCTGCATACTGTCTATTTAACCTTAGAAGCAGTTTCTTGCTCAGACCTCTTGATGCCATAGTGATATTGAAAATGTTTCAGTTGCATGTTCAAGCCTTGTTGATCACACAATTTTAACAAAATAGCATTCTGTCATTGACTACCACATTTATTCTTGGAACCATTAATCACCATTGTTTTACTTTGTGACATTGTATTAATGATATGCAAATTTTAGAGCTACTTTAAATTTCAATACTTTGGTGACAATATGATTCTTTAATATTTCAAGATGGCTCTATTTGTTGCTATAAGACAAGCTTTATTGTCAATCTTGTATGTTTTACTGCTTTTTTATAATGCAATAACCACTTAGTTAACTTTTGATTCTATGTTATATCTTCTAATATGACTTAGTTTAGTGCTTTTTTATTTAAATAAGTGAGACTAACTGCCTAAGGATGAGTCCCATTTCTTGCATTTCCCTTTCCTGCTACTTCTACTAAATTGTCATTTGTATTTTGTTCAAGGTGGTACGTTTTCCATCATTTAAGGAGAAACATCGAACTGTTGGTCCTGGTAAGTTAGGCAGTGGTTACCCTTTACTTGATTTCGTTTATTTGTATTACACAAGAACTATGTAAGTTGCAAAACTGTGGCTAGTTTCTATGGTTTAGAGTGGCAATCTCTGAAAAATGTAACTGTCTTCTTCTTCTGGCTTTAATCCCAGTTAATTGGGGTTGCCAGTGTGGATACTCCTCCTCCATATACTTCGGTCTTCTGAATCCTTCTCTCTCTCAGACCCAAGCCTTTCACATCCTCCTTAATGCAATCTTTCCACTTCATCTTTTTTCTTCCTCTCCCTCTCTGTCCCACTCTCATTGCATTCCAAGATGATGCCCACACCATTTCTTTTGTAACCTATTCCACAGTAGAACAGTTTGTAGCCATTTCCTATTTCCTTGGCCTTGGCACCTTTCCATCTTGTTTCTTGTACACATAGTATGTTGATGTTTCTCCTTTCCAGCATATGTACAATTTCCAGGCTCTTTCCTGTCATGCTTCCTAGATTCAAGGTCACCACTCTCAGTGTCTCCGAGTCATTATTGTTCTTTATCTTCCATCTGCTTTGAGCTTTCTTGTTTAGCTGCACCAACACCTAGCATTGTAGCCATCACCCACTTCTCATGCCCTATGGTGATCGGACTGCACGTTGTCTATGGAACTCGATCTATCCTTCTATTGATCTGCATCATCATAGTTGGTTGGCATGTGTTTTATGGCCAATTTGTGCAGCCTAGTATAAAAAAATTCATAAGCAGTCATCTTAACAACACTGACAGCAACAGATGAGTGGAACTACACATTGCTTTGTAGATACAGGCAATGGACTTACCTTGAATTTAATCTCTTAATCTTAGATGAGAAACCATTGAGGTGAATTTTCGCTTTGAATTCCTTACTTACATGAATCTTAGACAATGTTCTTAAGATTAGAAGTAAGACTACTTCAAAGCTTGATATACAGTTAAGCAATATGAAGGTCATTATGGCTACAACTAGAGACATGATGGCCTGGGTTAGTATTTAGGTAATTAATTTGATTACTTGTACCGACTGAAAGGCAAGAATCACACCCAAGTTTTAAACAGCAACTTTCATTTTTGTTCTGCAGATAACATTTTAATTTTCATGTCTGTATATCAACAGGTCAATACGATCCTGTAGTCAGGAATGAACATTACTTTAACAAATCTACATGTACAAGGTAGGCTACACTTATTATAATTTTAATTCTAATGTAAAAAGACGAGGTTCTTACATTTAGGTTTGTGCTCCTAGGTCCAAGGAGGACATTAAGTTTGTATTTTTGACTTGAGGACAGGTTTGATCCAAATTGGATACTTGATAGCTTTTCTGCCATTTCCAAGATACCAGAGAAATGCAAGCAAACTCCTAATTTTTGAACGCCAGTCACACCAAGGACCAGATCAGCATTACATGAATCAACCACATTTCAAATTGCAAATCAAATTTCAAATTCCACTCAAACATCATCTAGTTTAACTTTCAGGTGAACAATTCCACGTGATTTTATAGTAGTTTGGTCAGCTACCAAAAATGTTGAATAGTCAGGATTCACTTCAGTTTCCAACTATCGAAAGGACTTGATAGAAATATTGTCAATATCACTGCTAGAGTCTAAAAGGCTCTTTACTTTTGATAAAGAACTGGTCCCAACAAAAAAATCACAGACAGGAAATGGTGCCTCAGCCAAACAATTTATGGCTCCTGACTGGGGCCATCTTTGTTTTTAATTTACAGAATCGCTGAATATGCCCGAACTTTTCACACTTGTGACATTTGTAATTATGAAACCGATTTTGGCTGGGAGGCTTCTTCTTACCCTGTAAGAAGGCAGACTGGGTCGGTAGCTCGATTTTGCCGATGAAGCTAACTGCGTCACACAGTCGGTCGAAATCTTTCAAAATGAACAGATTCTTAATCGCAGGATCGGCGATTTTTGCCTTCATAAGGTCGATAAGCATAGCATCGGTATAGCCCACAACAGCTAGACGTTTTGCTCGATCCCTGAACAACTCAAAATCGTCCTGTGTAGAAATGGTCGGCAAATCGTCTGAAGTGATGTGTTGGGCTTCCCCCTTGATCCAAATTTCCCGATTTCCTGCATAAAGCATGGAGAATGTGGCCTGACCATCACTTATTTTCGCACTGTGCTTCAAAATAGCTTCCTCAATGCTCGTTTTCAACAGGGCTAGTTTCAATGTTTCTTTCTCAATGCCGTCTGAAGAATCGAATGACTCGTCAATTCACTATGGTTCCCTTCACACCAATTATTAATCCTTTTACAATTATCACAATTTCACTTCTTTGGACAGGATCCCTGTACCCTTCCTGGCAGGAAAAAATGTCCTACTTCTATAATATCTATCTAGCCATAGTTAATCAAAGGACTAACTTATTAACTATGATCTAGCTAACCCCAGTTGAAGAGTATGTAAATTTTGTGCTTATCCTAAGTTGGATGCTGTCAGTTGGATGTCAGTTACGATGGCATTTTCGCTCTCCGAAGCAAGAGAGGTAAAATTAGAAGTGATTCTAGGTTAAATTTATATTCAGTTTTCAGTTATTAAGTATGTGTTTTTCGCATTTCTGCTAAATCTTGTAATACACAAGTAGCTTTAGAATTGATTTATTCATCGGAAATTTGCATTGTTTTTGAAGGTCCTTGACAGCAACAATTTGACACAGCTTCCATAAAGATCATTTTGGTAAATTGAACTTACCTTGGCTCTGAAACTCTACACGAAAACACTTAAAATTAGTGTATTGCAAGTGGTGATAAAGATGGCCTAAATATACTTTTTCAGTGGGCATTTTGTATACTAACTTTTTGTTAGATATTATAACGTTTGAACTTTTAACTTGTCTTACCCAAAGACTGTGAGCTAGCTTACGTCCAGTTAGGATTTGTAATTATCATCTCATTATAAATGCTTGAGGAAACTTACCAGCAGTTAAGAAGAAATGTTTGTCATCTGATAAGATAATTGACTACTCGATTTTCAAACTGACCTAGTTTTCAAGTTTAAACATGGTAGATGGCACCGGAAGATTTTAAACTTGAACAAAATCAACAACTTTGAGCTTTGGTATCCAAGAGATACTCGCTAAAGCTGCCCTTCCCACTGTGTTGCTCTTGGCCGCATCATGGAAAATGGCGACAGGATACTTGTTCTAATCATTGCAGTCTCTTAAATGACTACTGAAGCTTCCAGGGGTTTAATTGAAAAGTTTGTAGTCCCTTGTATTTAATTATCAGCCATAGACACTCGAAGATTTAGCTTCATTTTATTAAATAGAGGCCATTTCATTAATCGTTATTGAGGAGTCATAGGGACCCTCTTTTTCTTTTGACAGGCCAGTTGCTCAGAGGGAAGAATACAAGAATCTGAGCAAGCAGTTTCTCGCTTAGTTCAACTCCGTGAAACAAAACACCGTAACTCGCATGACAGTCATATCAAGAAGACTGCGTTTAAACTTTGAAATCCATATTTGAGAAAGATAGAGATTGCTCTTGGCTGCCTTATCTTTTGCTCATTTAATATTTACTTGCAATGGTAAACGTGGGCAGTCGACAAAGTACCTTCTGCATTACAATTACTACATCTTGGTTTTGGCCATTGGCAGGGATTGCTTTATCAGGAAGTCTTAAAGCAAAATTTCTCTTGAACAATGTTTTTGTGGTACAAAACTTGAAAATCGCCTTGAAAATTTGCGACATTGCGCTAACATCATACTTAAAAGCTTTTTTCGTCTGACACCCTTCAGAGTATGAAACGTCAGAAAAGAAAGCATTATGTATATGGCAACCTATTTATACGAAACATGTAGCAAAACTGCCCAATCCTAGACAGGAAAGGAAACAAAGAAAGTCCAAGTGAAAAAACGAACATTTTGCCTGCAGAGTACTGGTTTTCTAGTTTTAATGTAGACAGACTCCAATTCATTTAGATGAAAGGACGATCTAGCTGTGCCAGTTATCCGAAAATTCTCGTCCTTATACATTTTAAATTTTCAAGCCGATTTTCAAAATTTCTCTCTATGGTAATAGCCTCGAAAATAGTGTTTTAGTCAATGCTACGATGTTTCACATTCTGTGAACCAAAGGAAACAGAGCCTTGCATTTTTGAGCGCAGACGGGAGTTTTAAAAATAAATTGGAAGGTAGAAAAGCTTGCGTGAGCGCCCCAACTTTACACTACCCAAATGCAAGAAGCATATATCTGTTTAAAAAGTTCAGAACGGTTCCCTTTCTGCTTCGTTTTTGTCATCTTAGTGGAGGGGACAGACTTTTGACGACTTTTCACTTCTTTATGGCTCAAGATGGAACTTTTTCCCCTCTCGTCTTTCTTTTTCAAAAAACACCTTGAGCAAACACCAATTGTATGCCAAACATTTTAGTAGGCCTACCTAATGTACTCAATTTGTAATGTAGGTCATTTCGTACATACGTTACATTTATCACATAATTAATCTTATTTAATGAATCGGCGTGGAACATTTTGAATATCTTTTTTCCTCTGTCCACTAGCATGAAAAGAGTTAAACGAAGAAGCGACTGGGTTCTTCCTTTAACTTCTGTTTGTAAAATTTGGGAACTAAAGATATTAACAAGCTGTTGAATTATCAAGACGTATAGACCTAAAAGAGTTGTTCCTTGTTTAACTACGATTTTGATTAGATTTACTGCGACTGACATCAATCGCTTTCCTAGCTCCAGGGGAAACCAAAGAAATACGTCGTTTAAATGATTTGTTCCATGAAATAAATAACCCCATTCACTTCATCATGCTTAAAGGCAGGTACTCTGTCTCACTTTATTAGCGCCGAATTTTTACCCCAGACGACTATAAAGTTGCCGAAGTCAAATGCTGTGAAAATGTTTTAGATTAATTTTAACCTACAATTTAACTAATGTTGGCATTGGAACAGTTGCATGAAAAATTAAAACTTATCAAAACTTAACAGTTATGCTTTAGTGAAGGCTATTAAAATAAGTCCTCGAACCAGAAGTGATAGAGGAAGACTCAGATAATGTGTCTTGATTTCATTCGTTATAGTAATTTCCATCAACCAATAGCAGTAAAGCGGGACCTTATGAGCAAGAATGGACAAACACCTGCACCTAATCAGTATCAGGTATGTTACAATATTTTGAAAGTGTTGTCATTATAAACACTTGTTGATAATCTCTTATCTTGAGATGGAATAAGCACAGAATAACGTATGCTCATTATAGCATACGCCAATTTAAGCAATTTTCCACTACCACTCATAATGTCTGGCTGTCTGTTGTTTACATTTTTCAGTTAATATCTCTAGTAACAGCCCTCGTGTATGCGCTAATGCAGAGCCTTGGTATTTTTCAGCCTTGTCCAAAGTTTCCCAAAATCTGTTTAAAAGCATCGGATATAGCGACTAGAGATATCCATTTTGTATACTCGCAAGTACATGTGTTCTTAGTAAAGTTTGTTTTAAACTTTCTCTTAAGGGCCGGGTGAGTAGAGTGAGACTTCTTCAGTAGTGTAGTACAGGAATAATTTACAATAGCCGATCTCCACTGTTTTAACGCGCTCGTAGCGATCACTGCTATTTTGTTAAGTAATTAGACAATGCGTGATTTTCCGCTCTCCGTGCGCTTGGGAGCTGATTTGGACTCCGTTGACTTAAATTATATTGAGGTGGTCACTAGTTTTGACTGTATCATTCGAATTGTTTTTAAATGGGATAACATTTGTCTTGTAACATTTGTATCTTCGAAAATTAAACTTCTCTAAATTAACCATTTCAAACGACTAGTCTTACAATCTTCTTCAACGGATAGTTGTGACTTACCCAAGAGCCACTCTTAGTGTGAATTTTTCCTAAGAGTTTTCATAGGGGACTTACATAAGGCTATTGCCAAATCACCTGCTACAACGTTGGTTCGCTTCTACCTTCCAGGAGCTATTATTCGAATCGAATATTGTTGTCACATCCAGACAAGTGCTCCATTTGCTTTTCTTGGACTTTTGTATCATATCCAATGTCGAATGCTATTGGAATGCCATTGGTCATGATCTCTCTTCTAAATTAGGTTCTCCCTCTCGTTGTCGTGGCGTGGCGTGACTTTCTTGCACCCTTTTTACAAATATTTTCATGGGTAATGTTGGGATATCCTGCCTTGTCTACTGCCATTTTTAGGGACCTACCAAACTTACACCCATCTCTTACCATTATAGAATTCAGCATTCAAATTATTAAAAAATGCTATACTTGTTTTCTTTTTCAACACAACCTCCAATCCTTTAAGTCTAATGTTCATTCTTGTCTTTCTTAATATAACCGCTGTGGTCTTTTGACATGTCACGATTAAATTCTTTAAAAATCAATCAATCAGGGCTCATTCATTATCCCGGTTTCTTCTAGTTCTTGATCTCTTCTTGACTACCTATTTAGCTCTGTATTGTTCTTGTTTGTTTTTTTTAGTTCATTTTCGTTACGTCTACTGTATTTCTCCTTTTGGTAAAAAACTCTACATACCTGTGATGCATATGCAAATATGTTGCATTTGTCGTAACCATTAATGTACGGGTGATGCAAAATTAAGGTGACGTGAGTTACTTCAAAAGCGCAGGCATCAAGTGTTTACTTATGATACATGGCTTGTACGTATTCAGTTATTATAACAATATAGATATATTCGTCTTTAAATTAACTTATGTTTTCAATCTCTATTGCTACTACTTTTTGATTCCTGCTTCGCATTTTTCCGAGAGAGCACGTAAGTGATCATATCATACAAAACTATGTTTGGAAATTCTGGACTTGTACCACATATTTCGTAAATGTACCTTAGAATAACCCCAAATGTGAAATTTTGCACAAATGCATAAAACATTATCACAGATATACCAAGTCTATAGTCAGTTCATTTTCTGTCAAAGCACTCTATTTCACGCCTGGTCCACAAAGCCTATGACACAGAGGTTTCTGTAGGAAATCTTAAATATTTTAGTTGTCATTTCCCAAACAATGTTTGTCATATTGGAATGAAGTTTCATAAATTTGTTCATTTTTTGAGTTCTTTGAATATCCGTGATTAAAATGTATAGCTTCTAATAACAGATGGTTCATGACGTCACACTTTGAACACTCTTTTACTTGATTATTGAGTCTTTAAAACCTTATAGGACCAAGAAAGTCGGTCTACCTTGTTGATTCTTGAGAGTCTTGGGTAGATTCAACAACCTTAATTGCTAAACACATATTTAAACAATCTTTTTGTGGTACAAAACTTGAAAATCGCCCTGAAAATTTGCGACATTGCGCTAAAAACAGGCTTAAAAGCTAATTCAGAATGCGCCAAAATGTATAAGGACGAGAATTTTCGGATAATTGGCAAAGCTAGATCGTCCTTTCATCTAAG